>JABUQX010037397.1:17500-25000 GCA_015478945.1 Trachelipus rathkii | reverse complement strand
CGCATCAACGAATATATGCAACTAACAAAGTTTTTGCGTTTAACAAGCTAACATATCATAGTCTGAAGCAAGAATATAACATCACAACGAAAAAAACACCTAACACAGGCTTAAGCAAGAATTAAACTGCTAAGTATTAAACAAAAGTTTCATACTACAAACAGTAAAGTAAACAACAACGCATACGCGAAACGAACAGGCAACGAGCTGAATGCAGGTAAATAATCATTTAACAAATCAGTTATAGCCGATGTGTCTTGTTTATTTATTTTTAATTTATTTCCTTAAAACTTTTTGTTTTTAAAAAATTTTATTTCTTTTTAATTTTCAATTAAAACTTTTGTTTTTAAAAAACTTTTAATTTATTTTAATTTCATTTCTTTAAAACTTTTTGTTTTTAAAAAACTTTTTTTATTTTTTAATTTCATTTCTTTAAAACTTTTTGTTTTTTAAAAAAACTTTTAATTTTTAATTTTATTTCTTTAAAACTTTTTTGTTTTTACTAAAATTTTTACACTTCTCAAGTTTATAACGTTAAAAAAAATTTTGTTTTTACATACCCTAAAGCCGGTAAATCAGTGGGAATTCCAGTAAATCAAACCACATAATCCCTCCCTCCCCACCCGTCCAACCCTGGATCTATGAGGATGCATCATTGAAATCATTGAGCTTGATTCTATTACTCATCACTATTTAGAGTATCAATTTTGGATAACATAGCTAAAAAATATGTTCTTTTTATACAAACCCTCGAATATATGCTGACATAACCCAAAGTTTTCACATCAATAAAAGCTAACATATCATAACCTGATGTAAGAATCTAATGTATAACATCAAACCTAACATAACTTAAACACGAATAAACAGCATCATTAACAAAATACCAATACTTAACAATAGGAAAGTAACTGACGCAGCTTACAGACGTTCCCTATTCACACTTTTTTTTAAACATATCTCTAATTATCACGTTATTTTACATTAACATAGTAACATTAACAAAAATTATATCATAACCTAACCTAATTATCATACGACCAACGATATATATGTTAACCGGGACAAAGTTTTCATATCAAATGAAGCATCCCAATAAAATGAACAAGAAAGTGTGGTAAAACAATAAAATCTTACTCATCTCGCACCAATAAACAGTTAACATTAACAATTTCATACTTAACAACAGTAAAGTAACTAACATTGCATACAGAACGTATCCTATTCACACTTTTTCAATCATATCTCTAACATATCACCGTTATTTTTACATTAACATGTAACATTTAACAATAAGTTATCCTAATATCATAGGACAACAAATATATGCTAAAGTAACAAAGTTTTCACATCAATAAAGCTAACATATATATTCATGTTAGGTCTAAATTACGAATAAGCGCGTTCTTGAAAACCTTTGTATAAACATGAAAGTAACCTTAAAGATAAGCCTACAATGTAAGCCTAACCGAATATCTGGGTCATACAGGCTTATCATTAGGGTTAAAATTAGTAAGCATTTCTCTGATCTGTGTTTCATATAGCGTCAAACCTCGGTAAGTATGTTAGTTAGGTTCTTTGTAGGGTGTAGACAAGTTGGTTACGTTTTGTGATGCCGTGGTAGTTACTTACTGATATTAATCAGTGTACTTTGATATAATTTCTTTTGAGAATTGTTACAGGTTTAATGTATTATAACTTTGTTATGATTATTAATTAAATAATAATAATAATAATAATAATAATAATAATAATAATAATAATAATAATAATAATAATAATAATAATAATAATAATAATAATAATAATAATAATAAAATAATGTTTGGGCCGGTTATGTTACGGAACTTTGTTAATGTTGACGGTTTATTCGCGCGTAAGGTATGTTAGGTTTGTCGTTGTACATTATATTCTTAGTTCATGTTATGGTATGATAGCATTATTGATGTGAAAACTTTGTTACGGTAGCAAATATTCGTGGGTCAGTATATAAAACACTTATTTTTATGTTATGTTTATCCAAAATGATACTCGAAATATGGTTTGATTCTATAGATCAATAGATCAATAGATCATAGAAGGGTTGTGGGGAGGACAGGGTTGGACGGATTGCTTTACTGATTTACTGATTTAATGCTTTAGGACCACTAAATTATTACACTTTACTATGATATTTTATTCAAAGAACTTATTTTATGTTATGATTGATAAAAGATGTATTGTCGGTTTTATCTGACTAAGTTGTTTCATAATTATTGTTTGTTGTTGCAGTCGCTGCCAAATTATAACTTACTTTTCGATCTATATGGTTCGTTCGTACGTTCGTATTCTTGTTACTTTCTTCTGATTGGTTGAAAGAAAGAATCTCATAACATTTAAGGGGTTTATACACTCGAGTTTCATCAGTAGGATATGTTCGCTGTGTTGGACACGATGACCTTCTCACCCTCCTCACGATTAGTCTGTGATATCTTACGCAGGACCTCGTATTCGACGATGTGTCATTATATTTAATCTAAAACAAAGTGCAGTCAGATACATTATTTGTATTCCCAGCCGCGATTGTGTTAAATAATAACCCTATTCATTCTGTTGAATTAAATTCTCAAGATTTATTATATCACAAGGGAGCCTGCGGTCAAAGGCTAAGTGTGTGTCATTCTGATACATCGAACTCGTTGTAAAATATTCTACGGTGGAGGACAGTTGAAGTTCTAATAGATAGATGCTGTTTTCTTCGTCGCGTTCCATCAAAAATAGCTTTCGCTAAAACGATAGAAACCAAAAGTGTCCGGGCATATACATGTATAGGTTAAACAATATTATATTCTGAAAAAACTTACAGCTTTGATTAAAATTGAAAAACGAAATTAACATTACATCTTGACGACGTCGATATACTTCAGACTTAATACATATAGGCTCATGGCGCGGTAATCTACGATATTACACTGAAATATGATGTTTTCCTTTATAATGAGATTATAAGGGTGTGTTAATAACTCAGACAACATGGATAAGTTACTTCTCTTGGCTTGACGAGACTGCGTGCTGTTGAACCCAAAAATATGCAGAAAAATGTTTTAATGTTTGCAGAATGCATTTATACTTAATATCCTTTCAAAGGCGGTAGAATCTCTGGAGAGATATATAGAACATGCTCAGTTTATGTTGAATCCCATGTTCCTGCTAGATAATTAATATTTTTAAAAATAAACTTATATGTTTTTATGTATTTATATAACTCTTTTCAATGAAAATATGTTATAAAAATGAAAACTTTTTTTTTCCCCTATGCTTCGCTTTACTGTCGTTAAGTGTAATGATGGTTGTTTATTCGTTCGGCTGCTTGTGTGTTAAGTATTTATTAATGTGAAAACTTTCGTTACTTAAGCAAATATTCGATGGTATATATAAGACTTTATTTATGATAGTTATCCGAAAATTGATACTCGAAATGTTAACCTGATTCAATAGATCATAAATCATAGATAAATTGAAGGTGGGAGGGTGCTCGCTGGTAGATGATTTACTGATTTACTGCTTTTACTGCTTATAGGATCAGTAAACTTTTACACTTTACTATGATATTTTATTCAAAGAACTTATTTTATGTTATTTTGGATAAAACTTTGATATGTTTGCAATTATCGTTGGGAATTATTAATTAGACATCTGTATGATAAATTTTTTGTTAAATATTATTATGATAATGTATGAAAACTTTGTTACGTAGCATATATTCGTTGGTCTGTAAGATAATTAGGTTAAATATTACCAAATTAATGTAGAATTAACATTGATATGTTAGACATCTTGAAAAAGTGTGAATAGTTACGTTTTTGTATGCTATGTTAGTTACTTTACTGTGTTAAGCGTGGAACTTTGTAATGTTAGAGTTTATCATGCGTAAGGTGTGTTAGGATTGTCGTTGTACATTAATTCTTATTCAGATGATGCTATGTAAGCTTTATTAATGTTAAAACTTTGTTACGTTTAAGATATTATTCGTTGTTAGCTATAAAAAACTTATTTTAGGCCATGTTTTATCCAAAAATGATTACTCGAAATGTGACTTGAATCAATAGCATCAATAGAATCTAGTCATGAGGGGAGGCCACTGTGAATGACTCGTTTATTTACTGACTTTAGGTTATGTAAACATGATAAATTCTAGTAAAAATTATGACCTGATCAAAGATTCAATAGATCATGTTGACAAAGTGTAGTTGGGTGTTTTGAACTTACTGATTTACTAATTTAGGGTAGAAAACATTACAATTTACTCAAAAAAAATGACTTGAGTTCAAATAGCTTAATAGTCAATAGATTCAATAGATCACGATGGACAGGGGATAGAGGGGTGGTTGATTACTGATTTACTGATTTACTGATTTACTGCTTTTGGGTATGTAAAAACACCAATTTTTTACGTTATAAAAATAAAAGAATAAAAATTTAGTAAAAACAAAAATGTTTAAAGGAAATAAATTAAAAAATTAAAAAGTTTTTGGTAAAAAAAAAAAGTTTTAACGAAATAAAATTAAAAATTAAAAGTTTAAAAAACAAAAAAAACAAAAAAAAACAAAAGGTTTTAAAGAATAAAATTAAAAATAAAAGTTTTAGAGTTGTTATAAAACAAAGACATTAGCAAAAAACATAAAATATTTTTAATAAATTTTTATGTCGACCCGTCTGACAAACAAGAATCAAATGTATAGTTTAATGTTTCGAAAACGAACCAACCAAAATCATAGGTATTGCGTTAATGTTCGAAAGTGAGGAGTGTTGAACAATTCTTCGACATGTTATATGCATAACTCTATGAAACAGACCACATCAGCTTTCGTACACGCTTCGTTCTGTATTGCCATGTTAGTACTTTAGTGTTGTAATATTGGAATTTGTTATTGTAGCCCATTCATTCAATCATAAGATGTTAGTTTTTCATGTTGCGTTATATCTTAGTTCAGGATATGATATGTTAGCTTTATGATGTTGAAAACTTTGTTACTTAGCATATATTTGTTGATCCCTATGATAATTAGGATAAATTTTTGTTAAAAATTACTATGTTAATGTAAAAAAAATATCAGTGATATGTTAGAAATATGATGAAAATGAATAGATACCTTCTGTATGCAATGTTAGTTACTTACTGTTGTTAAGTATGAAACTTTGTTAATGTAAAACTGTTATTTGTGTTTAAGATGAGTTAGGTTTGACTGATGTACATTATTTCTTAGTTCAATCTATATGTAGCTTATGATATTGAAAACTTTTCACGTTAACAAATATTCGTTGAGTTCCAGTATGTAATTAGGTTTAGGTTATGATAAATTTTTGTTAAATTTACTAGTTTAATGTAAAATAAAACATGATATTGTAGAGCTATGTTTAAAAAAAAGTTTGAATAGAACGGTCTATAACTGCGTCCAGTTACTTTCCTATTGTAAGCTATGTATTGTTAATGTGACGTATTCGTTGTTAGGATTTAGTTTGATGTATACATTAGATTCTTACATCAGGTTATGTTATGTTAGCTTTATTGATGTGAAAACTTTGTTATGTCAGCATATATTCGAGGGTTTGTATAAAAAGAACATATTTTTACGCTATGTTTATCCAAAATGATACTCTAAATATGACTTGAGTAATAGATCAATAGCTCAATAGATCAATAGATCAATACCTCAATAGATCAGGGTTGGGAGGGTTGGGACGAGGATTGTGGTTTGATTTACTGATTCACTAATTTACTGCTTTGTAGGTAATGTAAAAACACAAATTTTTTCGTTTATAAATTGAGAAGTGTAAAAATTTTAGTAAAAACAAAAAAGTTTTAAAGAAATAAAATTAAAAATTAAAAGTTTTTTTTAAAAAAACAAAAAGTTTTAAGGAAATAAAATTAAAAATAAACAAAAGTTTTTAAAAACAAAAAGTTTTAAAGAAATGAAATTAAAAATAAATAAAAGTTTTTTAAAAACAAAAAGTTTTAGAGAAAAAATTAAAAAGAAATAAAAGTTTTTTAAAAACAAAAAGTTTTAAGGAAATAAAATTAAAAATAAAATAAACAAAACACATCTATACTGATTTGTTAAAGAATATTTACCTCACCAGCTTCGTTGGCCTGTTGTTCCGTATGCGTTGTTTAGTTACTTTTACTGTTGGTAAGTATGAAACTTTGTTAACATATTAGCAGTTTATTCTTGCTTAAGGCGTGTGGTTAGGTTTTTCGTTGTATGTTATATTCTTGCTTCAGACTATGATATGTTAGCTTTGTTAAACCAAAACTTTGTTACGTTGCATAATTCTTATCAGTATGATAATTAGTACGTATGCGTAAATATACCATGTAATGCGAAAATATAATGATATGCTTAGAGAATATGTGGAAAAAGTGTGATAGTTAAACGTTCTGTATGCAGTGTAGTTACTTTCTGTTTAAAATGGAACTTTCGTTAATGTGACTGCTTATTCCATGTAAAGGTATGTTAGGTCTGGTCTTGTACATTATATTCGTAGTTAAGTTGATGCTAATGTTGCTTTATTGATGTGAAAACTTTGTTACTTTAGCATATATTCATTGATTCAGTATGATAATTAACCAATGTTTTGATAAATTTTTGTTAATGTTTACTATGTTAATGCTAAAAATATCTGTGATATGTGTAAAAAAGCGTAGCACGTGACGTTCTGCGCACAATGTTAAGTTATTTTACTTGATGTAAGTACGGTACTTTTTAATGTTAACGTTTATTCTTGTTTAAGATGTGTTAGGTTTTGTGAGTGTACGTTAATTCGTAGTTATGATATGTTAGCTTATTGATGTGAAAACTTTGTTACGTTAGCATATATTCTATGGTTAGTATATAATCAGGCCATTTATGATAAAATTTTGTTAAATATTGCTATGTTAATGTAAAAATATCCAGGAATGGGGTAGAGAGGAGGTTAGATTTACTGATTTACAGGTTTAGGGTATGTAAAAACACAAATTTCTCAACTTATAAATATGAAAAGCGTAAATTTTAGTAAAAAACAACTTGTTAAACATATAAAACAAAAATAAAAGAAAGTTTTTGTGTTATATATACAAATATGACGAATCATTATATCATATCATTGGGGAGAGTTGATGTGGGAGGCTCGGAGCTTGAGTTTTAAGAGGCTCAAGAGCTCCAGAGGCTGTAGCAGGCTCAGAGTATACAGAATATGACATGAATCATTAGATCATAGATGGGGAGAGGCGTGAGGTGGGGGAGGCTGAGGAGGCTGGGGAGGCTTAAGAGGCTCAAGAGGCTCCAGAGGCTGTAGAGGCTCAGGAGGCTCTAAAGGCTGTTTGATTTATATAAAAAACGTAAATTTTTTAAGTTATAAACTTAAAAGGAATAAATTTGTGCCTTTTTTTTTTTTTTTTTTTATTTTTTTTTTTTTCTGCATCGAGGATACATTATAAGAAGTGTGTATCCCAAGTTTCGTCGTTCTATGTCAATATTT
>JABUQX010037397.1:0-10000 GCA_015478945.1 Trachelipus rathkii | reverse complement strand
CTTCTGCAATCACTCTGACACTGAACCTTCGGTCTCTCTCCATCATAGCTCTAACAACTTCACTTTCATCGTTTGTTGACGAGATTGGTCTCCAACGAGGGTCGTCTTCAATATTTTCTCGCCTCTTTGAAAGCTATGTGTCACTTAAAATTCATATCCGATAGGTGACAACCCCCATTTTAACTTCGTTTAAAGAAGCCCAAATGTCTCAGTGGGCAGACAGTTTACGTTTCACACAGAGTTTGTAGCGTACGCTGTTCAATATTTACCTGCATCGCAAAAACTAACAGACGAAAGAAAAAACACGTCTATACACAAAAAGATTAGTGCAAAAAACGTAACGAATTAGAACATACGCCCATATAACAATCGTAGGCAAGACTGACTTTATAATATGTGTTAAAACTGGTAATAATAGTGCAGCCTAGGTAACTAGCTACCCACTCGTATATGTCACGGAGGAGCTACATTACTCAGTCGTTCATGTTATGGCATATTCAGTAAGCTTACTTGGCGACAGAGGCAGTAAATATATATATATATATATATTATACTATATATAATTATATATATATTATATATATATTATATATATATATATATAATATAATATATACTATATATAATATATATATATATATATATATATATATATATATATACTGCCAAGTACACAGTATATGTTGAGATTAATTATTGGATCAAAACTCAGTAAATTATAATAGAAGTAGATTTTTATGTCGGCATTGAACCAGACTCTGATGTTGATGAATATAATGCTCTCAACAATATAAGAAAGAGACCCCCAAAAAAAGTCTTTAGTATCCGCATATAATTCACTTTTATATAAAGCTAAACCCAATCATCGACAAAGATGGAGGATAATACATGTTATTGCAGTTTATATCCTTAAGAATAATATATAACCCCAATGAATTATGCTTCAGATTCTTCCTAAGATGTTCTAAACTATATAAAGTATATATGTTTATGGTATTGAATGACAAAAGAAACAACTGTTTAAAATAATAATAAATAAGAATATAAAAAAGATAAAAAAATTAAAAAATTACCTACAGTTTACACACGATGTTACTACAAAAATTTATACAGATAATTTAGTATGCAAAGTTTTTGAAATTGAGCCTCATACCATTGTATAAGATAATTAAAAAATTTTATAGTAAGAAAATCCAGTCATATTCGGTCTTTCCCGGTACCATTTGCATAGAGTCAATAATATAATATAACTCGAAAAGTAAAACAAATATAAATGTTTTCCAATAGAATCTATGTCAAAATCGACTCTTACAGCTTCAAATATCAGACTTTTAAAAATTATATAATATTAAAACAGCTCTTAAATTTCATTGGGCCAACATTTCTGGCTCCTGCATCGATTTTCCCAAATCTCTCACATCTTTAATGAATTATACTGCTTTAATTGTAAAAATAACAGTTACCTTATAAAACATTTTCTTTCAATGAAGTGATTCCAAAGAAAATATTATAACGGCTACTATTTTAAAATAATTACCAATCTAAAAAAATAAGATCGATCAAAAATTTTTTTCGCTCGGGGTGTGCGGTTCCATTTGGGTATTAATATCATTGCAATTTCATTAAAAAAAATAAATAAATTAAACTTAGTTATTTTGATATTTAATATATTTTAAATAACTTTTCCTTATAAATACTTTGATGGTCTTCCTCTATAGGAAGATGCAAATGCTGTTGAAAAAATAGCTGGATATTTTCAGATGTATATAGCACAAGTAAATCGGGGATCACAATTAAAAAGGTGAAAATCTTATCTACACAAATTCGCACATTGTGAAACTCGTGGCTACAAAGCTAAGCAGAATCATTTGAACTTGTGAACATCATTTTTTCCTTTACTAATGGCGTTTTTAAATGATCTCTGCTCTCTCCATCGTACCATTCAATTGCCATAGAATTTGTGAAATCCGGGCCCTTTGCTGATATGCTCTTATGTTCTCAGAGAAATGCTTTATTAGTAAAAAAAAAAGAGTATGTTTACTCATCCTCTAAACAATATCATTTTTTTGGTGTTAGAATATGGCTATGAACAGACCTCTGAAGACTTGCATAGGATGTCAACCTTTTCAGTGTACCTCCGATTCCATCACAAGGTGATTTGCCATGACCTGTTCCAAAGAAGTTCCACTCTGCTGTAATTCCAAATTCTTCTTCATGGAAACATAAATTTATAAATTTCTTAAAATTTTTGTACTGAGCAGTGGAACCATCACTTAATTAAAGTATGTGATAAATTTTGCCAGTCTTTATGGTTAACCAATAAAGGGATTTCATTATAAATGCATGGACAGCAACAGTTTCATGGCGTAGACAGTCGCTGATCATGCAGACACTAATGGACTTAAGTTGGCCTCCACCATAATAGATAACAAATGAATGAATTGTGGCTTGGGTGTTTTCCCAACAATAACCTTGAACAGTATCAGGAAAACGTTCAAAACAATTTTAAAATTGAAAATTTAATATAATTTTTAATACTGTTCATTCAATCAGTTTAAAATTTTCAAAGTAGGTTACACATATGCGTTTGAAGCATTTTTGTGTATACTTAACCATCTGACCTCGGCACATAAGTTCCAAACAAAAAGAAAAAACAATTGGGTAGGCAAATTAAATCTTTAAAAAAAAGATGTTGAAATCATCCAATTATCTCTATGGAAATTTAATTGTCAAGTACATATAACAAATATGATTCTAATCTACCCTTTCCTGGGCATTGTTCACAATGTTGTAGCATGCCAATCTTTTAGATTCAATGTTACAGCTTTACAATATAGATTCCTTATAGTCAATTATTAATAGAGATTGGAGCTACAGCATCTGAGATTTAAGATTTTTGATCTGGAACGTCATCGCATAAGACCGCACCATAGATTAATTGAAATACAGCAGCAGAGACCAACGAGAAAAAACACGCATTTTGGCCTGGTAGTCACAAAATTTGACAAGCCTAATTCTTTTACCATTTATTCTATAGGCGGACTGAAGCTTTTCGCAATCTTCACGAGTGAGCTGGGAGGTGGGAGGCTGGGCGTGATGACCTTGTCTCTCGCGGAGAGAATCTGCTCATGGCCTTGTTCCTCCGCATTCAGGTTCCTATATTTTTGGCTTGTCTTGTCACTGAGCGTCCCCCACATTCTTCTTACTGCCGTTTGGCTGGATTGTAAATCATCTTCGTTTTATTGACCATACCCTCCGAGGTGTCATGGTTAATAATTCTTTCATTACCCATATTTTTAAAATTAACTTAACCCCCTGTTGTCTGCTTTGGGATACATTCATTAACAAAAAGTGATGCACACTCGGCGACGTTTGAGGGATTCTTTTTCTGTCTCATACAGAGCTTCACTGGACTCGTTGCTGTTTACTGACAAGCTCCAAAACGGATGGTGGGAGTGAAAAGCTTCGGCTTTGTTTTTTCCCGACGTTTATCGCTCTCTCAGCACTCCTTGCCAACCTTCCTCGTATTTTGCTGCCGAACTGGTTGTTGGTGGCTATGGCAGTTATTAGGTTTGGGCAGGCTTCCATCAGTGGGGTAACTTACACACTACCTTCTCCGATTCAAGAGTGCTCTTCAAAAGTGTTGACCGGTTTTTAGAGAACCCTTTAGTCTCTTACCTCCAGAGGACTCCATCTGCTACAGTTACGTGTGCAGGAAACTGTTACAGTTATATTGGTGTGCCATGCGTGATGTTCCTTGTAATGGAGCGTCAGCTTCAAGTGGCCATTGGACAGGGTTCGACATGGCGGTAGTAAGCTTCGGTTTCACTTTCTCTTACATGCGAAACGAAGGACCATGTGTTCAGGAAAATCCAGTTCGTTGGGTTGTCGGAGTGAGTACGCTTCCTTTTTGCCCTCTATGGTTTCTGTCCATCTACCTTGGTTGTCTACGGGAGACTTCTGGGGGTCTATCTCGAGGAACTTTCTTACGTACCTCTAATACTATCATCTTTCAAAGAGCTGAGGGTTGCTCGTTCGTTGATTTTTGCGGAGCGCTATCACTTCTAAGATGCGTGGTGCGGACAGAAAGAGCATGCTCTATTTTTACATCAATGGCTGCGTACGGGCCAGAATGCGACTATTGTTTGTTGCCATTTATGGCGCAAACTTCCAGTGTATCCGTCTCTTGACCATTCAGAACGGAGGCCTGCAGATAGCGACAGGAGCACTTTCGATCTCTCACTTGAAGGTGAATTGAGGTGAGCTGGAGGTGACTGACCTTGTGCTGCTGCGAGAGAACGGCTCATGTTGCTCGCTGTGTTTATCCTCCGTAATTTAGGTTCCGTTATTCCACTCCTGCGCTTGGTCCTCTGGTCACTGAACGCGGTCCGCACAATCCTTCTTACTGCCGTTTTGCTGGGATTGTAGAAAATATCAACTTTTCAGTTTCATTGACTTACCCTCGAGGTTGTCAGCAGTATTCTTTCAAACTCCTCTCGGAAGCATCTGGGTCTCTCCACCCCGTTGTATGCTTTGGAGATCAATTCACATTAACAAAAGTGATGCACTCCCCGACGACGTTGAGGGAGTTCTTTTCTTCTTCATACCAGAGGTTCACTGGGATCGGTCGCTGATATATACTGACGCTCAAAACGGATGTGGGAAGTTTGAAAGCTTGGCTGTTTTCCGACTTTATCGTCTCTCACCACTCAGCACTTCTCGTTATATATGCCCTGCCGGAAGGACATCAGAGTATTGCTGGGCGGCGACCCTACAAGCTTCATCGTATCAGAGCAGTTCTTTCAGAGGCATATGGGCGGGGGGCTTCTCCTCATTACGTGTTTCCAACGTCAGCTTACAGCTACCTAATCATACCACGTAGATTCCGCCCAGACAGTGCTCCTTCAGAGCGATTTTGTTCTCGACTTTCGAAACGCACTGTGTAGATATATCTGAGGCACCCGAGTACGAGACTTTTGATATTATCGTGTGCAGGGAAACTTTCCGGGATAACTGTATACTAATCTGTTTGGTCCTGTCCATGCTCGGTGTTACTGGGGAACGAGCAGAGGCCTACAGGGGCAAGTTAGAATATGCAGCGGACGACAAAACTATATTACTGCCAAAATTGTATACGATATTCCTTCCTCCTGACTTGCGACTGGGACGCTCTTTTGTTCTGATTTTTAGTATTCCATTCGTCGCAGTTTCCCTATTTCTTGCTTGTTCAGGCTTGTTGCTCGGAGGATAATTGTGGGCGACCAATGCTATGGTACAGCCAACCTTCATTGGCCACTGGTCATGTTCTGCAGGAGAAGCGCCATGTTGTGCAGGTCGCTGCGTGGGCTCGTATTGGCGCACTAGGTATGCCAATATATCTCATATTGTCTTCATGTCGGCAGGGAATCGCGCGAACCATATTCGTCTCACGTACTTCTGCTGCTCTCTTCAGGCTTAGCTACGCTTATCACTTTATTTGATGTGTCTTGTTGTGGTTCTAATGCTCGCAATTATGCCTCTTTCTAGCCTTCTCCGACGCACGTGTCTTCTCCACTCCGGCTATCTTGCATACTATTCCTGTCCAAACACGCCTTGCTCGCAATTCGTCTTGACGACAATCCTCTCATTAAGTGACAGCGTGTTTGCCTTCCTGTGTGAGTTTTAAAACATCCTCTATAGAATCTTACATCCTGCAAAGGCACGATTTTTCATGTCGTTTTGCACTTCGGACTTACCCTTTGGGTTGGTTTTGCTAGATACGGCTATCAGAGCGGCATGCAATGACCTGTGTATGCTGTGGTCTGGGTCCTGTACATCAAACTCAAAATAAGATCAGATTGAATAATATATTATTAGTATTATTTTATTATTAATTGATTATTATTATTTTATTATTAATTATATATTATTATTATTATTTATTATTATTTATTTTAATTTTATATTTTGTTATTTTTAGTTTTTCTAGTTGCAGCACCAGTATTTTAGGCATCCCCTTGATGGGTTTGGTAGCTTGCCTATGACTCTATGCCGAAACAATTCACCTTGCTGTCACAAGCTGCTTGATACTTGACTGGAAATGATCAATGTGGACTTCTTTTTCTTGATGGTCACCATCGCCAGCATACAAGCGTTGGAAACCTCATCTTATCTATGTTCAACCCTTGATGATGCCCCTCCACCATATAGTGACAGTGATGCTAATGAATAGAGCTTTTACAGAGAACCATTACCTCTCTTAATCCTATTGATGGTTCAGCTTATTCCTCTCGTGACTCTCAGCGTTAACAATTCTTCCATTTTAGATCATTATAGCGCATCCATCGATCTTCAACCAGTAAGCTCTCTAAGTTAATATCATTGCCAGATGAAAGAAATGAAGGAACCTCTAGTCATGACTGCATCAAAATTTCCCATTGACCAAATTCTACCCTTCACTTTCAGAATGCAAAAACAGTATGCCAAATTGCTCCACCGGGACGAAAGAACCTGAAAGCGAAGGCGACCATAGTTTCCAATTCACATCCTGTTGCCATTAGTGAAATGGACGTTGAACAGAGGATGCTTTTTCATTATCTAATTCTTCTTTTAAAAACATAAGAGCTGAGGCTACTCCAAAAGAGCGCACTTGTCAGTGTAATGGCTCTTATTCTTTGAAAAGATGTAATGTATGCTCTCAATCTGATAGATCGACGGAGAATTAAGTGTTTAGCAGATTTAAATTAACATTTTCACCATTTTTCCTCTCTTCTCCCCTTCCACAAAACACGTTTTACTTTTGGATTGCTGCGTGTAGTAGGAGCACGCAAATAAAGGGACATTTGGTAGATTGGGTTGGCTACCCGCTCACCAACTTATTTCTCCTGCTAGAATGGCTATATGCATGCCTCTCGACCCTGGTAGTCTATTCGAAAGAAGCGACCTAGTATCCTTCGACGAAATTGTATGAATCGTCTGGGTACATGAAATGTTAGAGGAATAAATGGCAAAGGCAAGAGGTGAGAGATGCGATGGATATATTAAAAAAGGGTAAATTTGATTGCTTGTTTGCTGAAACAAAGATAAAAGGAAGCGGTGAAGATGAGTGTAAGGGGTGAAATGTTTATGTTCGGGAATGGAGAGGAATGAGATGGGAGATAAAGAGTTGCGATTCTGATGAGTGACTTGTGGCACAGAGCTATGTGATTGTTGTTTGTCATGTGAAGTAGCTAGAATTCAATGGTTTAAATATTAAGTTTGACTGGTACTATTACCCGCTCTCCCTCCAATCTTGGACTATACCCTCCATAAACGCTTTATTCACAACTTCAAATCAAATCAATCACATCTCTTGTGCCTTCGCCCTCTTGAATCATTTCACCATTTAATTCATCCCTTTACACTGCAGGATTTACGCTTCTTTCACAATTTCTGTATGTGTGGTGGTGTACACGTGATCCATCTGAGACTGATATTGAGGAGAGAGTGACTTATTGGGAATCTGAATGATGTTTTGGACGAGATGAGTACCATGGGAGCAGTTCAGATTGATTTGTTGTGCGTAACTTAAATGATGGACTAGGGGTGAATCGAAAAAGGGATGGTTAAATAACAGGTGGACTTTGAGGTTGCGGCAGAAAATTGAGAATATAAGAAATTGATCTGAACTTTTTGCTGGGGAGGAGGTAAGTGTCTAGAAGTAATATAGTCTAGCGCCAACGTGTATTCCAAGACATTTATGTTGAGTAAATCAAAATGTTTGAAAGTATGTAGTGATGGAGGTTTAAATCAGTTGAGGTGGATTGTGGATTGTTCTATATAATATAATATATATGTCATATATATATATATATATATTCTATATATCAAATATATATATATATATTATATATATATATATATATATATAATTTATCATCTATTAGTATATATTATATATTTATATATATATATATATCTATATAATATTATATATAGTGTGGATCAAATCTTACCATTGAAACCAAATGATTGAGAAAATGAGGAGGAGAAAATATTATATTTAGGTTTTATGGATTTACCAACATGCGTTATGATAGAGTTAATATCCTAAAAGGAGCTTTATGGCGGTCTTATGAATATATGGTGTGAGTAGGTAGGGCTTTGAATGGAATCATAAAAGTATGTATGCACGATAGTGAACGCGTGTGTAAGAAATAAAAATTTGGTGTCAATAGTGATTTGGATTTTGAGGACGTTTACATAGTGGAGTGGAGACAAGGTTGTGTTATGTCCTCTTATGGCTATTCAAAATGTGAAGATATGGAATGGGGTATGAAAAGATTCGGGTTGGGATGGCAGAATGGTGTTAGAAATGATGGAGAATGAGAGAGGAGTGGAGGGTTGCCCTGACCTATATTATGCGGCAGAAGATGTTTGGTTTCTGTGGGGATGCTGAAGAGAGTTGGAGGATTGGTAGAGAGAGATTGGGCAGGGTATGTAAAAGGAGGGGTTTTGAAAGTAAAACGTAGATAGAGTAAGGTTATATGGATGTGAGTGAGGACAGTCTTCAGTGTGAAGTTATGTTAGATTGGAAGCAGAGTTGGAGCAAGTGTCTGAGTATTAAATATTTTAGGGTATGTAGTTGGAATGAGGAGGGAACGGATGAGTGCAGAGTATGTAGTAGGAACAGTTGTGGAAATGGCCGGAAGGTGGCTGGTGCATTAAATCGTTTGGGAATGTAAAAGGGACTAAGTTTGAGTGCGCTAAGGGTCTTTACATGAGGGTATGTTGTTACTTGTGTCTATTGTGATAGTTATGAGGACTATCGGTCCTGGGAATAGAAGTGTAATATGATCTAAAGTTTCCAACTGTGCTTCAACGATGGACAATCCGTTAAAAGGGGCATGCTAGGTTGTTAGAAGAGAATTAATAAGTGAGAGGAATGAACGTCATTAGAGATGATTGTGCTGTGAAAGAAAGGGCGTAAAATGAGAGAATAAATATGAAAGTATGTTGAGATGGTTTGGTATGTAGGAAAGGATGAATGAAGGTCGGATTGGTTAAGCGGATGTATGCTGGTGAGTGTTTGGGAACCGACCGGACTTAGCGGAACCGAAGAGAAAGTGGCATTGAGTCGAGTGAACGAATGTTGAAGGAGAAAATGTGAGTTTGGCAGAGGGAGAATAAAAGGCTGCATGATAGGAGAGATTGCGGGGTTGTGGCCCAACCTTCGGGCCAGGGGATTGACCCTACATGGACGATTTACATAGTGAGGGTCCGTCGCGGTCCATGATGCTCTAGGGTGGTTTTTTGTTTGTGACGAGCTCTCACTAATTAAGGTACAGAGGGGGCGGTAAGCTGGGCTATCTTTTCGACGTTTGTCATGTTCTCCTACTGCTTTTTCTTTCCGATGTTGTACAGCACCTTACCCCCCAATCTTGGGGCAAAGAGGAAAGTGAAGAAAGAAAGAAAGAATATATATTATATATATATATATATATTATATATTATATATATATATACGTATATTATATATGTATATGTATATATATTTATATATATATTATATTATATTACTATATTATATATATATTATATATAATATATATATTTCTTTCTTTCTTTACCTACCTCTTCTTTCCCAAGCTGGGGAGTAAGGTGCGCTTAACAAGCTCGGGAAAGAAAGCAGTAGGAAGGTTGTGACAAATTTTCGAAAGAAAAGCCCAGCCTATACCTCAATAATTAGTGAAACTCCGTCACAGACAGAAATCACACCTAAGCTTCATGGGACCGCAGACGGGGCCCTCACTTATTGGTAAATCGTCATGTAAGGGTTCATCCCCCTGGCCCAGGTGATGCACAACCATGTCTCCTACCAAACACCCCGAGAATTCTCTGCTATCATGCACCTTTATTCTCGTCCTCTGCAAACTCACATATTTTCTCTCCTTCAAGACATTTCGTTCACGACTGGATCCACTTTGCTCTTCGGTCTAATCAATCGCGTCCATTACCAAAACAGCAATTCTCAAACTCCTTA
>JABUQX010037396.1:12500-30000 GCA_015478945.1 Trachelipus rathkii | reverse complement strand
CGTTTAACGGAGACGAATGGAAAAAACGTAAGAATTATACTTCTCCGGTAGGTCAATTTTTGGGGTCTTCTTAATTATGTGTGAAAGAATGTAGCCGAAGTCAAAGTTTTTTGACAACTTACGCTTTCGAACAAAATTGTGCAACAGCGCTCGTAGCTACAAAAGTTTTAAATTTTTGTAATATATATATATGACTTAAATGCGAGCAGACCTATTTTCCTCTAGATCAATTTTCTTTAAGTAGGTCAAATTTTGGCGTCTTCTAATATGTGTGAAAATGTAGCCGAAGTCAAAGTTTTTTGACAAACTAGCTTTCGAAACAAAAATTGTGCAAACAGCGCTCGTAGCTACAAAAGTTTTTAAAATTTTTGTAATATATATATAATATATATATATAATATATTATATATATATATATATAATATATATATATATATATTATATATAAATATATATTTTTTAAATATATATATATATATATATATATATATATATAGTACGTACCAAGAAATAGTTCTATTAAAATATTTCTGACCTTATCGAAATTTCAAAACCTCACACTGCGGAGATTGCTACATTGTCACTAGTGTCACAACGAAATATCAGACACACATGCATCATTTACAAGCAAACAGACACCTAATGTATACTTTAGGTGGCAAATATAAAATGTTGCTTTATATGAGTAGCTTTACAATTTTGCATTGGTATCTGTATTCAGTCTCAATTTGTCACTGAAGCAAAACGCAACGATTACTCTAACTCATCATTCAGTGTAAGTAACTCAAAGCTGATTTATTGTCACTTCACAGCTATGTCTCTTTTCTGAAACTTGAAAATATTAGATTGCCAAAGAAGAAAAAGATTTGCATGAGGAAAAGACTCTTCTGAACACCAATGAAAAACTGCAAATACTGTGAAAAACAAATCACATTAATTTTCAATCAGGAAAACAAATTTATTTAAAAGTTATGTTATTCTGGATATAGAAAATTGTGTGAGACTTTAAAGGTTGTAATAATTTTCGAAATCTTAATAAGATTATTATTTTACTCATGTTCAAATAATTATTGTTATTTGACAACTTTAAATGGGTGAAACTACATGGACGATTATAAAATATTCCGAACTATTTCTGGCTCATTTGTGGAAGTAACGACTTACGAGTTTTTAAAAATAAAATTATATCATAATATTTTTATACCTGATTTGCTAGATAAGTTTGAATTACAGAAATATTATATATATATATATATATATATATATATATATATATATATATATATATATATATATATATATAGTATATATATATATATTATTATTATCAGGTTGGCATGAGTGGGCCCGACCCGAAAAAAAACCCACCCGGGTTTTTTCAAAAAAGCCCACACTTTGAAAAAACCGCTATTTTGCCCACACTTGGGTTTTTTCATTTTTTTTTTCAGAATAATTGCATGTAAAAATAGTAAACAAAAATGAAAAATATTAGAAATTTATACTCTTTTACTTAGGTGAGAATATTTATAAACTCATTTTAATTCATTTTACTAGAAAGAAAATATATAATTATATATTTATATATATTATATATATAATTTTTTATATATATTTGTAATACATATTATATTATATATATATATATATAGTATATATATATATATATATATATATATATATATTATATATATTATATATATAAATTGCAAATTTTTCAAAAAAATATTCCATTTGAAAAAACCACTATTTCGCTCACTTGGTTTTTTCAATTTCTATTTTTAGAAAATTGCATTGTAAAATAGTAAACAAAAAATGAAAATATTAGAAATTATACTCTTTACTTAGGAAATATTTATAAGCTCATTTTAATTCATTTGTTAAATAATAATATATAATTATATATATATATATATTATATATATATATATATATTATATATATAATATATATTATATATATATATATATTATTATATATATATATATACGGTATATATATATATTATATAAAATATATAATTATATATATATAGATATATAGTATATATATATATAGTATATAGTATATATATATATCATATTATATATAATATATATATATATATATGTATATATAATATATATATATGAGCCGTGTCCAAAAGTAGACCTGCTAGATTTCTTCCAGATGGTGAGGAGTAACCAGGTCTTAAGATTTGTATCATTTCAACAAAGTACTTCAATTCAACACTTAAAAATGAGACGTTATTATCATAAAAAAACTGATATTTTTTGGTCAAGAATTTCTTTTTGTGCAGTTGTCATTTTAATGGTATATTTAGACAATTTCTTTTGAGTTTTTGATGTGTCAGATACAGATAACCATGTTTTCATTGTTGAATGTCTTGCAGCCATCGAAAATTAGATGAATCCCTTTCTTCAACATCTGTAAGATCCATACTTTCAACGGTTGTATTAGCACTTGATTCACTAGATTTGCCAGAATATGACAAGCGCTTACAAGATTTTTTCCGATGCACTTTTATTCTTTCAATTTTATTGCTAATTGTATCACTGTAATATTTCATTTTACTTTGCTGGTGCCTTAGACATTCAGAACTTCAGTCCATTCATTTCCTAGTTTTCTTCTGGATCCACCAAGAGTCTTTGGCATTACTGTTATAATCAAACTTATAATAACTTAACAAAATTGAAAACAAATAATTAAATTAATATGAAATTGCAGTTATTGCTGAAAAGGAAAGGAAAAATGAAAAAACCCAATTTTCCCCGGGGGTTTTCGGGTTTTAGATGAAAAAACCCGAAAATCCCCGGGCCCACTGGGCTTTTTCAAAAAAAGTGGGTTTTTGCCAACCCTGATATATATATATATATATATATATATAATATATATATATATATATATATATATATATATATATATAATAATATAATAATATATTCATATAATATACATATTTTTCAATAAATCTTTAAAATATTATGGTTGCAAATATATATTTATTATTATATATATATATACGTATATATATATATTATATATATATTATATATTATATTATATATAATATCATTTTTATATAGGTTTCCATATACATAATAATATATATATAATATATATATATATATATATATGATATATATATATATATATATATAGTATATAGTTATATAATATATATTATATATATATATATAATATATATATATATATATATATATAATATCAGAAGGTGGGCACTTCCGCTCTTTTTAGTCCGCTAGTTCGCTAGTCCGCTCCGAGCGGACTACCAGAATAGGTGCGAACTAGCGGAGGGGAGTCGTCAAGAAATTAGCGGACTTGCACGTGCGGACCAAAAAAAGTTTCCGCTCTTTTGTTCCGCATTTTAAAAAATGAAAATTTAGTTTACTTATTAAGAATTCTTATTGTTTAATGATAAAGAAATATAATTTTTATTTAATTTATAACTAATTATACTTTAGTCTAAGACTTATTGTTTTTTAATTATTAAACTTGCAAAACCAATCTCAACCTCCTTAATGGTACCATATATAATAAATAACATTTGAATTATGATTTTATAACCTGAATGGTTATTACTCTCATCTATATCTTTTAATTAATTATATTTATTATTATTATAACTAGGCAAAATCTAAATCAATTCTGTGTAAAACCCAAATTATATATATATAATATATATATATATATATATATATATATATTATATAATATATATATATATATATAACTATATATAATATATATATTATAATATATATATATATATATAATATATAGCTACCAAGGTGACACGTAGCATTTGCATCGACTCTGCAGGAGTCTAGGCTTTCATGGATTTCTACTAAAATCTTAAACGAAATAGACCTTCTTATGGATGGAACAAGGTGGTCAAAATATTTCAGAAGGGAGGCAGAATGATTTAAGTGAGGACCTTAAATTAGCAATGGACTGCTGGAAGCGAACTAACACCACCACTCCTCTCACCAAGGACATCTTTTCCTTTCAGCATAGGCAGAATTTGTTGAACTTGTTCATAAAATATAATACACCTCTCCCTAGTTCTGGTGCTGTTGAGCGAATATTTAGTATTGGTGGGGATATTTTGAGGACAAAGAGGTCAGCCTTAACTGCTTTTAATTTTGAGCACCTTAATCTTTGTGAAAGGTAATATGGATCTCTTTGTCCTTTGAAGAAGACATTGAGGAGCGAAGAGGAAAATCTTGAGATTTGGGAAATATTCATTCAATTTTTCATATAATATTTATAAATATATCTTTTGTAAGGATATATACTATTTATTATTTAATATTAAAATCTTTTTTGAAGTCGCACACATTATTAGCCGAAGACGTGCGGACGTGCGGACTTGCGATAAAGCGGAGGTTTGATGGTCTGAATAGGTGCGGAGGAGCGCTAGCGAACTACGTTTTCTCGAGGTGTGGAGGTGCGCTAGCGGGCTACCCCTAAATGATAGATGATATATATATATATATAATATATATATATATATATATATATATATATTATATATATATATATATATATATATATATATATATATTATATATATATATATATTATATATATTATATATATATATATAGGATGGAAAGGGAACGGACGATGCAGAGAGAGTGTAGTAGGAAAGTGTGAATGGCAGGAAGGTGGCGGTGCAATTAATCGTTGGTGAATGCAAAAAGGACTAAGTCTTGAGTGTGCTAGGGTCTTATGAGGTATGTTGTACCTTGTGTTATTGTATGGTTAGTGGAGACTATGGCTCTGGAATAAGAAAGATAGATCTTAAAGTTCAATGTGTTCAGATGGACATTTTTAGTGTGTGCTAGGTGTGAGAAGAAATTAATAAAGAGAGGAAGGAACGTATTAGAGAGTGGTGTGTGTGAAGAAAGGGCGTAAATGAGAGAATAAAGAAAGTATGTTGAGATGTTTGGTCATGTGGAAAGGATGAATGATATAGTTGGTTAAGGCGGATGTTAAGTGGTGAGTGTGTGGAACCGACCGCTGGGAGACCGAAGAGAAAGTGGATTGAGGCGGTGAACGAAATGTCTGTAAGGAGGAAATGTGAGTTTGGCAGAGGCGAGAATAAAGGTGCATGATAGGAGAGAATGGCGGGGTTTTGTATGGGGCATGGTTGTGGCCCACCTGGGCCAGGGATGAACCCTTACATTTGACGATTTACCATAGTGAGGGTCCGTTGCGGTTCCATGATGCTCTAGGGTGGATTTTCTGTCTTTGACGAGCTCTCACTAATTAATGTTACAGAGGGGGCGGTAAGGCGGGGCTTTCTTTTACGTTTGTCATGTTCTCCTACTGCTTTCTTTTTCCGATCTTGTTTACAGCCCTGACCCCCAATCTTGGGGCAAAGAGGAAGGTGAAGAAGAAAGAAAGAAGATATATATATATATATATATATATTATATATATATATATATATATATAATATATATATATCATATATATAATATATATATATATATAGATATAATATATATATATATATATAATATATAATATTAATAGAGTAGTATCAGAACTTTGACCGGTGACAGCTTTTTCTCAAAAAGTATAAGAGTTATAGGTCTGAAACTTGGAATAAAATCTATGTATGGATAAGGTCGAATCCGTGTAAATTTCAAGTCGGTGGATGTATATAGAGGGGGGTCACCCCCGATGGGGTGGCTTCGGCTATCTGGCTTACGCTCATGTTGCGTGATCTGAGAGATCAAGATTAGATCTAACAAGCGTTCGGGCGACCGACAGACACAGTCGAAAAACGCTGTAAGGGATCGTTTTACGCACTCCGACTTTTGACTTTCGCCGTGGTTGCTTCTTCGCATCCGGTCTGAGCCCAATATATATCTACATGGTGTTAGGTTATCGTATCTGTGTTAAATTTTGGAGGGGTGTAAGTATGGGGAAGGTACCTCTCTTACGACGAGGTTACGTCCCCGTGGGTCCCTGAAGGGGGACCCCACCCCCCTTAAAAAAATCGAGGTGTTCGTATAAAGCTGAAATTTGGTGAGATGATTCATAGTTGAATTTCTAGAAAGAGTTGAGTATTGGAATTCTGGGAGTTGGCTCCGGCACCGGTGCTGGAGTCCGCTGCGGTGGCTGAGTTAATAAAACATCTATAAACAACAATTTGGTTGTCTTATAAGCGGTCTATCGAGATGCGTTAAATCTCGAATATGTGGGGTTGATAAGATCGTGTGGGTTTCTAGGACCCCCATTGAGGGGGGTCCTGAACTGAAAAAAAAGAGCACAGAGTGCAAAAACAAAGGATGAAGAAGGAAGAAAGAAGGATGAAGATGAATAAGGAGGGAAAGAATGGAGAAGGAGTTTGACTCAGAGAGTATGAGTTGACAGCTGCACTGGTGCTGCTCCGGTGCGGGTGGAGAGTTAATAAAATTTGTTTATATAATAATACATATTGTGTTTAAAATAAATATGCTTCATAAGGATGTACGATCTCAAACTAAGGGTGTTGAGACTCCCTCATGAGGAAGAAGGTAGCGTCATCAGCGCTCCTGGCGATTGCGGGGGCGCGCCTTGCAGGGCGCCAGCCAGTGCATATCCGCTGCGAAACCAGCGACGTTACGCGCGCCCGCAGTCGCGCCCGCCGGCGCGATCCGCCGCGTGCGCGCGCCCGCAGGCGCGCCCCCCGGTCGATCCGACGCGGGGAAGGGTGCCGTCGCGCCCCCCCTGGTTCGCCATCCCGCAGTACGATCTGCGTACGAGAATGCAAAGGTGTTCTGTTTTAACTAAAATTTTTTCAAAATTTATTATTTTTTATTTTTATTTTTAATATATTTTCTTTTAAACTAATTTTTAAGCTTTTATGTTCATAACGTAAAAATTCAATTTCTATTGATTCATGTCATATTTTTCTTTCGTATAAATAAGTTCTTTGGTTAAAAACAGGAAAAGAAGAAAAGAAAACAGTTTCTATTTTAAAGCCTTTATAAACATAAGAGCAAACTACATAATCGTTAACATATAAATTTTTAGCATTCAAATTATTTACAATCTTTATTAATAGAAACATTATTTAAAAAACATATAATGAAATAAAAACACAATATACACCACATAAATTAGACCTGATAGGTTGTACAGGAAAAAACATAAGTTCGTAAAGCATATTGAACTTATTATATTTTAAAAAAGATACTACATAATGATTTACTAAACATAAAATCTAAATGTAGAGAGTCAAGGAAATAACATTATTTTTATTCTTATAACACAGCTATCCATTGTCCCATTGCTTGAAAACATCCGGGGGAGAAGTGTTGAAGGATAAGACCAGAGCGGTATCCAATTTCAAGAACAGAGTCATTACATGCGGAATCGCCTAAAAATCTTCTTTTCGTTTCCGAAGGCGTTTATTATTTCTTCTTCATTCATCATTAATAATTCAAGATTATATTTCGTGTTCTGTCAATCTCGATGATTTGAGGATGCTCCAGATACACCAGAACTGAGATTGAGGATGATGTCAAACTTTGTCCAAATTTGAGATTCAACCCTAAAGTTCCTTTTCTTAGGATATTGAGATGATAAGCATTACAAGCTGAAAGATCAGCAGTGAGATCATATGCATATAAATTACTGTTTTCAGCATAATTCTTGAGATCAACACCCGTACCGTTATCGCTGCATGATACCGTATTGGCAAATAAATCGAAAAGGACGCGAACATTGAGAATGTGAGTCTTCATATATCATCTCATAATCACGACCGTAAGGTTGACCATTCACATGTAAACTGACCCCTCTAAGTCCGAAATGGGTAAATTTAAAGGGGGACTTTCCATAGTTTCCAGAATATGCGTCGTGTTCTACAAATTCCTATTATTACCTTCTGAGGTAAGCTCCCATTGACTATGTTAGGTATATTAATGCTCGATAACCCTTGGGTAAAGTTAAAAATTTTAGTCTCAATTCTCTTGATTGGATATTTCGCTGTATCAGTCAAAAGAGATTTCTCTATTTCCATATGTTTAATGGGAGATAATTTCACTTTACGTACATAAAGATATGCGTCCAGTAATTTAAAGATGGGCTTTGGAGCCGTAGTTGTTGCTAAAAGAGCGCTTTTAACATTAAGAGCAAATTCAGGTGTAGATCTAGTTAACCTGATACGCGTATCCACAGATGGTAGAATAAGTCTTTCCTGAGAGAATATATCACCATTTACCCGTCCATAATATTCATAGGTGTTATTTTTAGATTTACCAGCATGGGTTCTGTGGTTCTCTACATCTTTTAAATTGTAATATCCACATGATTGTAGATGAGATTCCTTCGCATCTTGAGAATAATTTAATAAAGTTTCAATATAACTTCGATAAGGGTAACTTGCAGCTGATGCGCCTAGAGATGTTTCATTTAAAAATACCTCAAGTTGATTAAAACACGTATACAGGAAATTTGTTTCGGTGGATACTATGTGATCGGTTCCTGTAAGATCTGAACCATCTTCGTTTACTAACTTAGTCTTTAGATATAAAAACACATTCGAAGGGTCAAGATATTGATCAGAAGTGCCAGGAATATTGAAATCGAGAGGTACATCTGTATTTGTGATTGAGTGAACAGGATTAATACTAATAAAGTTGGATTCACTCACACTAATCTGTGTAGGGTTCACAGAGAAGAGATCCATTCACTCTTACAACAGACGGACTGGAGGATGGAGGAATGCATCTGATGGAATACATCACTGGACGTTTATATGATTGGCGAGAATTGTTTAAAACATTTCTTATATACAAATTAGTTACAGGTTGTCACTGTTTATGTAAAAATAATAGTCTCATCATCCTTATAAAGGGTAAACACCATCCAATGCAACTTTTTCTTAGTTAGCGTTCCTTTCCGATTCCTCTTTATGGTTTTACGACGACCTACACCTTGACCTGTCATCTTACGTCGTATTTTTCGTTTAACATCATCTAACATTTTCATCAAGAAGCATCTCGGCTAGTCGTCGTTTTACAGCTGTTCGAGGATCGACACCTCCCATAATATCCTGGAAAATATCTATACCTGTCCTAGCTGCTTTTTTAGCATGATATTTACCTCCTGATTTAAACAAGGGGATGGCCCGTCTGAACAACGAAGCAAAAAATCCACTAAACCATACGCCCTCTCTGCATTCTGACCCCCTGAAGAACTCTTCTCTTTCCATTATTATTATTATTTTATCGGAAGCTTCCTTCTTAATTGACTTTACCACACTGCTGTTTCAAGTGTGAATGGGTATGGCCTTACCTTCTACATCTCTAATATTTAAATACGAATCGAACTCAAGTTGGTTCCTTACTCAGGGGTAAGTAGTGAACATTAGGAAAACTTATAACTCTTTTACCTTTAGGAAAATGAACTACTCTTAACAAAGAGGCTTTAGTATTCCCCACGTACTGGTGATCTATAATATCTGTATAAACATAGGCCATACCAGGATCTTGAAACATCTTAGTAGGCAAGCATACAAAATGTAATGAAGTCTTGGTGTCATTTTTTGTGACATACTCTTCCATCGTTGGTATATAACGCATTAGATCCTTTAGAGATGGTTTGATATTATTTCCCGATATTTTGTATACATGTGAGTAACAACAATTACGAAACCAGGTTGAGGGGCGGAAAATAAATAAACTTATATCTTTCAGGTTCACATGCTCATGAGATTTTAATGTGATTAACACGTTATCTTCGTTAACGGATTTATTAACAAGAAACACTAAATCTTTACATAATTGACTTGCTTCAAATTTTTTGTTTAAGTCTATGAACACCTCGGTAATCGATTTATAGAGACCGTTGTTTATTACATAATTTTCAAAGAAATATTCATTGGTGCCTCGTTTGATGGTCGCCGTATTAGCTTTACTTTTTAATACATTTTTAACATTATCAACATTTCTAAATATCGTAAACGCCAAATATGTAACAGGCATATTCTCTATACCGACATCGAGAATTATTTCACTTAATCCTGCTTCATACATTTCTCTATCGAAAGTTATAGATTCAATAAACTTCTGCTAGTATAGTCTGATATTTTTATTTTCCGGGTGTAGATCCATAAAAGAAGCCGATGAGGAGCGTTAAATAGAAAATGATTTTTACTCTCCATTGTCCCAACGTTAAACTGATCAATGTTTCTAATACTCGCTAGCAATTTATATAACTGTTAAACTTTGCAGGGTATCCTACCCATTTGACAAGATACTGTCTATTTTTACCTTTCCCTTTAGATCCTACTATTTTTTCTATTTTATACTCATGACTCTTAGGATCAAATTGTATTTTCTGTATTTCTTGTTTATAGAAGCCTCCTTTTATTTTTTCTCCGTCTAAATCCTCTAGATAGTATAATTTTAACCTGTCTCTAGGGAATTCTCTGATACCGTCTACTTTAAAAACCTCTCTCGACCATCCAGCTTCATACCCTTTTCTGAAATTTTCATCAGTCCTGGATACTCTTACATTGTCTCCTACTTTAATGCCTGTGTTATTCTTTTATTTTTCCCTTTGGGTTGATAGGTACAAACGGTTTTGTCTACCATCTCTATAGGGGTGTTCTTAAGTGTTCTATGATGAGACCGATTATAAGAGTAAGCCAAGTCTTGTAGTATATCTATATATTTAAAATGTATTCAATCTTCGTGAAATGACCTATGATTCTTTCTTTATAGTTCTTTGCACTGCTTTTCAACTATTTGCGGCTTTATTTAACTGAAAAATGTGTGTAATTACCTTTATGTCATACTCAGTAACTATTTTTCTTGAAACTCTTTACCTAAAATTCTGTACCCTTATCTGTCCATATCATTTGAGGATATCTGTCCCTTATTTATAATTTCTCTGACTGCTGTAGCAACAGTCTTTGATTTTTTTTATCTTTTAAAACCCTTAACCATAAGTATCTGGAATATACATCTATCACAAAAAGAATATATCGATACCCATCATTGTAAGATTTATATTTTATCATATCGGTCAAATCTAGTTGCCATACGCTATCTAAATGGGGAGCTATAGTTTTCCGTGTAGGAAATTTTTTTCGTATAGGTTTATGAAGGGTAAAAGCATCCTCACCTTCTAAATTTTTTTTCAATTCTTTTTTATTACTAATTTGAGGAAACTTTGACGCAAACCTAAAAAAAACCACCGTAACTGTATGGTTGCTTCACATCAAAGTAATATTTATCGACCGCTTCCTTGGCTTCCATGATTCACAATGACATTAACAATAAAAATTTTATTCATTTATACTGAAAGGTTATATAAAAAAATCAAGATGTATATAGAAGTATTTTATTTTTTAATTACAAAATAATATTAACTATTTAAATTAACAAGTTCGAAAAACATAGCAAGTGTATACAGAAAGATAACATAGGTTATTTTTATACATAATTTTTAAATTTCTTTTGTACAATCATATAAAAAAATCATAATAAATTAATCAGATTGTCTAATCCATTTGATCTTTGTATGGATGTTTTCTATTCGGACAGCTCTGAACGTTAAGTGTACCTCTATTTATCAAACTTGACTATCCGATGGCAAAAAGAAGTACCAGCAGGTCTGCATCAGGTCTTAGGCGTCAAGGGAGATATTATCCAGATCCGTTAATCTTCTTTGTTTATTCTTGATTAAACTTCTGGAAAATTAATAGTCTGAAGTTCCTGTTTGATCCTGTTCCATCCTGTCACTGGAGCCTTCTTCCATTCACGGGAGAGATCAGATATCAAGTCAACAATATTCGATCCAAGTATTGTTTCTCCATCAATAATGATTTGACCGAGATCATCCCATGTAATCTGATCTTTTAAAATATTTTATAGAGCTATACCCGTTTTCTTACTCCTTATTGGTAAGCTTTCCTTGAGTATATGTCTAAAATTAGCTTCTCTTTTCACCATAGACTTAGTATCTGCTGTTAGAGCTGTATCTTCCTTGGGTGATTTTAATACTTTTAAAAATCTACTAAATTTTTGATATAGCAATTTTGATATAGGATTCTTTTTTTCATGAATGTTAACACTGGAGTTTAATATTTGTTTGCAGTTCCTTTTCTCATAATATATTGTATCTGTTCACTTGAGGATCATTATAAACTCAAAGGCTTGTTGTTGATCAATGGGTGATAAGGTCATTGATATCCGTCTGATGTGCTGAATGTCTGATTAGCTGTGGGCGAACTGTTGTTTTGTTGTTGTTGCTTGTTGTTAGTTGCCTGTTGTTGGTGTCTGTCGTTGTTGGCTGTTGCTGTTGCTTGCTGTTGTTGTTGGTGTTGTTGCTGTTGCTGTTGCTGCTGCCTGTTGTTGTTGTTGTTTGTGGATGTAAGGTTTCTGTGTTATATTTCAACTCTTCTCATAATCGTTGTAGGGTAAAACCGCTACCTTCTTCATCATTAAGCAAGCCACTTGGTTATCAAGGGGGCTATAACGGAAAAGAGTAAAGGTAGAAACACCACCGCTTCTCGTGTATAGCTTTCTGTTTATTTTTTAAGCTTTCTTGCGTTACCCGCAATGTTTTTTAATGATTTTCTGTAACGGCGTAACTATTACCTCGGAGCTCTTTTTTAAAGAAACATTTTCCTTTTATAAGGATTTCTTTTCAGCATACTTCAGCTATAATTGTTATAAATTTTCATCTTCACAGACCAGGTTTACGTTTTTCAGAAAGTTTCAGGGTTTTAAATTTTCTCATAAGAGGTAAATAATCCTGCCACTAGAGTACTCATTATTCAGGTATGATACTGTCTCAATCTCGGAGGGTAAGATATTTGTACGCAGTAACACTCTATGCGTGTTCTTAAGATGAAGCTCACAGAGTAAATAACCATGAGGTATAGATGTAACTTCCTTTTATACTTTTAAGAACTCTTTACGTTGATACGGGAACATTTTGGGTGGCTACAAACATTGACCTGAACCATATCCCCTTCTTTGTCCAAACAAAGATTAAATTACTGTGTGTTTAAAAGACACATCCCTCATGTACTTATTCTGATGAAAAATATTCTGTGTTATAAAAAACACTGTGATGTTTAAAAATGATGCGAGTAAACTGTGAAAGTTTCGGCTATAGCCTCATTCAATTATGCATCAAATCATCAAGGATTATAATTTTATGCCTGGTAAACATTGAAGAGCTTTTATGTCATATAACCCTTCGTGAAATTCGATTACATCTTTGTAGTCTTTAAACTTTTCTTGGTAAACACTGTAGCACCAAATGATTTTAACAGGCTTTTGCTCGAAAATCTCGACCTCTTAAAATGTTTAATAACAGAAATGTTTCCCACAACCTGTAGGACCAGACACAAGACAAGTAGCAGGAGCTCGGAACATAAATTTACTAACGTCCATTCTAGGATTGACTGAGGCCCAGCTGACTACACCCACGTACCTGAGTCACTAATGAATAAGAAAAGGTTTTTGCGTTTATGTTATAAATGGTTTGTTAACTCGTTAGGATCAATTAGGGATCAATAGATCACAAACTGGGACAGGAGGATAGGATAGTGGAGTGGGGAGGAGTTGTTGATTTACTGAATTACATTTGGGTATGTAAAAAACATGAACTTTTTACGTTATGAACATAGTTACTTTACAGGTTTTAATGTGGAACTTTGTTAATGTTAGTAGTTTATTCGTACGTATGGTGTTGTTAGGTTTGTCGATGTACATTATATTCTTAGTTCAGGTTATGTTTTGTTAGCTTTATTATGTAAAAACAATGTTACGTTAGCATATATCTGTTGGTTAGTATATAAAGAACTTATTTTTGTACTATGTTATTGTTGTTGTTGTTGTTGTTGTTGTTGTTGTTGTTGTTGTTGTTGTTGTTGTTGTTGTTGTTGTTGTTGTTGTTGTTGTTGTTGTTGTTGTTGCTGTCTAACGAAAATATATACCCTTTTGAACGGATATGGTTCATTCGTATGTTGTATTCTTGTTTACTTTCTTCTGATTGGTTGAAAGAAAGAATCTCTATTACCTATTAAGGGTTGTTATACATACGGAATTTCCCCAGTAACAGACATTTTTCCTTTCGTACTGGTACGATGACCTCTCGTTCTGCTCCTACGGACGTCCTCTTTACGAGGACCTTTGTAATACCCGAAGATGTGTCATTTACATTTTTTCGTAAAACGAATGGAGAGCAATATATTACCTGTATTCCAATTGGTGGTGCAAGTAATATACCTTTAATCATATCAGTTGAAGAATTCCTCAAGATTATCGATAGCCTTGAAGCTTGGCTAAAGGCTGAGTATGTGTCATCTGTGACATCGTCTCTTGATGAAATCAGAGGTGACAGCTTGAGCGGCTATAATAGAATAGATGTTGCTTTCACTGCATCTGGTAATGTTAAAAGTATTGATGTACGCAACTATTGGAAACCTAATGATGCTGTCACATTCATGCGTACGTGTATAGGTTTCACTGTTCAGACATCTGCAAATATAACAGCTTTGTTTGATATGAAAAACGACTTAAAGTCTCATCTTAAAGCTGTTGCCATACTCGAGGACTTAATTCAGATAGCTCATGGTGTAATCTACGATATTTACACCGAAACATGTGGATTCCCGTATAACGCAGTATACAGAAATGCCTTAATAACTATCAACCAGGATACGTTTACTTCTCTCTGGCGGGAGCGAGTGAGTGCTGTTGAACCGAAATATGCGGAAAATGGTTAGTGCATTCAAGTTGTTTTATGCTTACATCCTTTTCGGATGGTGGTTAATCTCTTGAGAAAACATATAGAACTTGGCTCATTATACGATTCCTATGTCGTCGCTGATAGATGGGATTAAATATATTTTAAAAAATAAAAACTTAATATGTATGAATCGTATTTATTTATTTAATGTGCCTTTTATTTGGGAATTATATGTTAGTACACCTGAAAACTTGTTTTTACTGTCCCCCCTCATGCGACCTTTATTTGTTTAAAGATGTAGGGCTATATTATATATATATATATATATATATATAAATATATATATATATATATATATATATATTATATATATATATATATATAATAATATATATATATAATATATTAATATATATATATATATATTATATATATATATAAATATATATATATATAATATATATAATAAATATATATACCTATATATATATATATATATAATAATATTATATTAACTATTATTAATATATATATATATATATATATATTATATATTAATATTATAATATTATATATATATATATATATATTATATATATATATCCTCCCACGTCGGTTTCGCGCCCGCGGGCGCCCTGCGGCGCGCCACGGCGTCGGATCGCGCCGGTGGGCGCGCCGGCGGGCGCGCGCACGCGCACGCGCCCGTTTCGCGTCGGATTGCACTAGCAGGCACGCCTGCGGCCGCCCCTGCATCAACAGGAGCCTGATGACGCTACCTTCTTGTTCATGAGGGAGTCTCAAACACCCTTAGTTGAGATCTACATCCTTATAAGCATATTTATTTTAACACAAATATTGTATTATTATTATACAAATATTTATTAACTCGCCACCGCACCGGAGCCAGCACCGGTGCAGCTGTCAACTTCTACTCTTCTGAGTCAAACCTTCCCATTCTTTCCCTCCTTTTCATCCTTCATCCTTCTTTCTTTCTCTCGTCCTTTGTTTTGCACTCTGTGCTCTTTTTTTTCAGTCAGGACCCCCTCAATGGGGGTCCTAGACACCCTATACGGACTTATAACCCTCATATTCGAGATCTACGGGCTCGATAACCTATATAAGGACACCAAAAAAAAAACATTTTTGTTGTTATTACGAATGTTTATTAACTCAGCACCGCAGCGGCTCCAGCACCGGTGCCGGAGCCAACTCCTCAGAATCCAATACTAACTCTTTCTAGAAACTCAACTCTGAATCCTCTCACCAAATTTCAGCCTATTACGAACACTTCGATTTTTTAATGGGGGTGGGGTCCCCCTTCGGGGGACCCAGGGGGACGTAACTTCGTATACAACGAGGTTACCTCACCATCTAACCCCCCTCCAAATTTTAACCAGATACGATAACTCTAACCCATGTAGATATATATTGGACTCAGAACCGGATGTGAAGAAGCAACCACGGCATAAGGCAAAGTCGGAGTGCGTAAAAAACGATCCCTTACAGAGATCGTTTTTCGACTCTGATTCGATTTCCTTCGGAAATCGAATCTTCGACGTAATAATAATAATAAATAATAATAATAAATAATAATAAAATAATAATAATAATAATAATAATAATAATAATAATAATAATAATAATAATAATAATAATGTGTATGTGTATGCGCACGCGCGCTACGGTCTCTGTCTGTCGGTCAAACAGACCTTCGGTCTGTTTGACCTCCAGGTGGTCGGTCGCCCGAACGCTTGTTAGGCCTAATCTTGATCTCTCAGATCACGCAACAAGGGCGTAAGCGCAATATCGGCGTCCACCCTCGGGGGTGACCCCCCTCTATATACATCCCACCGACTTGAAATTTACACGGATTCGAGCTTATCCCATACATAGATTATATTCCAAGTTTCAGACCAAAACTCTTATACTTTTTGAGAAAAAGCTGTCGACGGGACGTTCGTGATACTACTATATATATATATATATATATATATTTATTCATTATATATATATATATATTATATATATTATATATATATATATATATATATATATATATTATATTATATAATATATATATATATTATATATATATATATATATATTAGGGAGTGTACGATACCCAGAAAGAGGCCGATACCGATACCGATACCCGATACTCTATTTTTTTAGGGGCCGATACCGATACCGATACGATAGCGATACCGATTACTTTAATTTAAATATAAATAAATTACACGTTAATAAGATAGAAGCATTTGTTGTACTTGCTGGCAACTCAGGATCGCAGTTGCCTTGGAAATAACACTTTTTAGCATGTTGATTTATATCATATTTGGTTGTGCCAAGTATTATTTATTTTATAAAATTAAAATAGTATCTTTAAAGGAATAATAAATGCAAATATAATATTAATAACTTTATTTATGCTTGTCTGTTTATTCAAAAAATATTCCATTTCCATTTTCCAGTAAGTATTAATAATTTTAGCTACTAGCTTTTCTGTTTTAACATTATTACAATTTACAAGGAGATTCTTTAACTAGCTACAATATAAAGAATAAAAAATAATGAAAAGAGACCTCAATTAATAAGCTGAAAAGACAAAATAAAAAAACGTATTATTCAAACATAACAATAATAATATACTCCTTTAAGATAAAGATAGATATCAGTCAATACCAAATTCAAAAATTCTCAAATTTGGTGCAAAAACATTAAGCTTTCACTAGTATCGGCGAGGGCCTGTTACTTTTGGGGTGTTTAC
>JABUQX010037396.1:0-2500 GCA_015478945.1 Trachelipus rathkii | reverse complement strand
ATACTGTGTGTGTGTGTATAATATATATATATATATAAATATATATATATATTATATATTATAAATAATATATATATATATATATATATATATATATCTATATATATATATTATATATATAACTTGCAAACAGATTCCCAGGAAGTATCAAAGACCTGCCCCAAAGGGCGAGTTCTTCTCCTCTTCCTCCATCCTCATTAAGGGTCCCTCTCTTTCAACTCTTGCAATCGACGGCTTCTATTCATTCTCAAATGATTTCCTCCACGCAAGTGGCTCCACTTCTTCCTAGGTCTTAATCTAAATCTTTTCCCTCCGGTTCCACTACCATCTCCTCTGTCACTCTCTTCCTGCATCATCTTTGTGTCTCCACCATTCTCAATCTGGCTGCCGTCCATCTTATTTAATACGACTTCACTCCAAACCCTCGTTCTTACCTCTTCGTTTCTTTGTTCTTGCGCTCTTCTAGTCTTCCCACGTACGTTCTCAAAAATACATCTTACGCTGACTGATCCTACTCATTACCTCGTTGTTGGTCGCACTCCATGTCTCTGCCCCATATACAGAACCGGGTTAATACCCCCTGAATATCACCCTTTTCAGACTTCCACAACTTATTTGCTATCTTTCGGTATGGGTACACTCTCTGACAGCTCTTCCCATACTAAGCTATCCTACTTGTGATCTAATTGTACATTTCCTCCTTCTCTTCCAAATACTCCACCCAAGTTTTTTTCTCCACCATCTTTATTTCAGTTCCATTCCGGCATGTACTCTCAGCTTCCCTTCCTTCTTTCTCTACTGACACCCAGTGATCTCCGTCGTTCCGTGTTCGATAGTCAGACCAACCTCTCCTAAGCCTATTCGCGAAACATGATCACCACCTCTTCTCAAGCTTTTCTCCCTTTTCGCGTATGCTAAAATATCAACCAGCCAACTATTCCTATATCCCTTCAACCTTTTTCATCACTTACGATTTAGAGATGATGCTACAAACAAAAATTGACGACAACACGCTCTTGTTTGACTACTTCTCACCTCAAACCATTCCTTATTATCATATTTTCTGTTCTTACATTACATTTGATTACATACAAAACTCTCCAGGGCTTCCTCTCAACTTTTTACACACTGATATTCTCTCATCTAGGCACTATCGGCAGTCGTCCCTAGGCACTAATCAAAAGCTTTCTCAGGATCTATGAAAATCTATATATGCTCGTTTATTATATTCCAATACCTTTTGTGCTTTTGTTCTTTCTATATCCGTGCTTCTCTTCCCCCAGTCTGGGCTCTATACCATTCTACCTCCTCTAGCATCTGCCCGCTGTAGTAACTATAGAAAAAGAGATAGTGCCCAAACGTCACGTCGCCATTGATAAGGAGTTTGAAGAAAGGGAACAGTTGTATTAGCTCTTAGCTTTAGACTCAACCCTATTCAAAAGGAGGGTGGAATCCGCCCTTGTATTGAGTACTGTTCTCACATTTGGTGGGGGGGGGCTTCGATCCACCCTTCTCTTGGATAGGGTTGAGTCTAAAGCTTAGAGACTAATAAACTGTCCCCCTCTCTTGACCCTCTTTCAATGCGACGTGACATTGGCGCACTATCTCTTTTCTATAGTTACTACAGCGGCAGATGCTAGAGGGAGTTGACCTCTCCCATTCCCACACAGTTTTGCGTCTCCCACGTAGCGAAATGTTTAGTGCTCAAATATGACACAGCTTCGATATATATATATATATATATAATATATATATATATAATATTACATATATATAATTATATAATATATATATATATATATATATAAATATATATATATAGTTATCCAAGGACACAACTATTCCCGTTCATACAAATTATGTATTAGAGTCCCCCAGGGAGCTATTCCTTCAAATATCCTTTTTAACATTTTTCAGCATTGATCTTCCTCATCACTTCCCCTTCCTTATAAAATTAATTAGTTTTGTTAAAGATAAACAAATCACATCTCAAAATCCCTCTATAAATCATGCAGAGAACTGCAAAAATATATAAACCAACTGGAACTATGTTAACAACAACAGAGTGACTGCGACCTCAAAAATTCGCATTTATCTCCCTACTCAACCCAGACAGAAAAGGAATCTAACATCGCCAGCAATTTCTTCAAATAATAACTCCTCTCAACAAACATCCCACCATCCTAAGTTGACCTATTGATACACATAAGACATTCACCCCTCCCCCCCCAACGATGACAATATCACTTAAGATCACAAACGGGAAACATGCTTTGGCCAAAATAAAGAAACCCTCATAGTTATTATACAGACAATATATTGATCCTTCCTAAATTATGCATTACTTGCCTGGGTCTCCACAAAATCACAGTCCAATATTAACAAATTATAAACCATGCTATATAAGCACTCAGGATATAAAGGCGATCTTCCCTCTACACAAATCCACCATCTGTACTACCTGGAAACTAAAAGTCTCCTTTTAAGCCCATCTTGAATA
>JABUQX010037395.1:40000-42653 GCA_015478945.1 Trachelipus rathkii | reverse complement strand
TTGTTGTTGAGAAGATTTTGATATGTAGGATGACCTTGCGAATATTATTTACCCCGACCTAGGAATACTAGTTGTCAGTTTGTTAACATTTAGAATGATATTACTATATATAATTTTTCTTGACAAAGTCGATCACGGATTCTAAAGTTGTTGGTCGATCTTTCATAGGCAAAAGTACTGAGCACCACTGCTCTAAGTCTTCTTCCATCAGGCGTCGCACTCCTCGTTCTTTCGCCAGCCTGTCTTTCCTGCATCATTCCAATGTCCCCACCATCTGATTCTGTCACATCATCCTTCTAACTAGAGGTGGTCACTCCGACTTTCCCTGTCTGACTCTTTTATTCTTTATTTTATCTTTCGTAGTCTTTCCAATTATTCACCTAAGATCTTCATCTCCGGTATGCCTGTATCCTACTTTCGATGCCTTTTGTTAGTACAACAAGTCTCTGCAACCGTATATCAATAAATGCTAACATCCTTCTAACATTATTCTTTTAACCTCTAACCCATTATATGCATTCATCAAAGGATGCACAGCCCTTGCCGCTCTTCCTAACAAAGTTACACCATCCAGGATCTAAGACTTTGAGGTCTAATCCTAAAAATATTCCACCCAGGTATTTAAATTCTTTAACTTTTTTCAATCTCTCCATTTGCCATGATCTCCCAACCCCCCTCCTCGCATCTCTGCTTCACCATATCACCTCTGTCTTCTCAATTGTTCACGTAGTCCTTTGCTCCAAGTTTCCGCGAAAATTGTAATTCTTCTATTTCTCTCTTACTTCACTCGACGAAGCCCATTTATAACCAAATGTCTCAAAGCCTCCTCCATTTCCCCCACATTAGCTTCTGCCGCCTTGAAACTCTGTCGATATAAGCTATGGACAATAAAGGGACAATACGCTTTCCCTGTTTCACCCCTTCACCACTCAAACCCTTTTTCATTTTATTAGGCGCTCTTACACTCTCACCGCACCCCGTTCAACTTTCCTCAACTCATCACACAATCCTTCCCCCACTCCATAACTTATTCTAACACCCTCATTAATCTATTTCTAGGTACCGTGTCAAATGCTTCCTTAAAATCCATTAAGACTCTTACCTAGATCCTTCCTGTTTACTCGTAAAGTCTTCTCTCAATCTGTCAAAGTGTGAACATAACATGTCTCTCGTGTCCTACTTCTTGTATTCATGCTGTTTCCCCTTTAGTTGTGGTTTTTATGAAGATCTTTCAATTTCTCTTCCAACTTCTTTCATAATTTGTATTATGATTTATCAGAATTCCCCTGAATTTTTGCATCTCCAGTGTCTCAGTTCTGTTTTACATTGGATAATAATCGTTTTTTCCCCAGCTCTCTGGACCCTTCCTTCTCCAACATCATTTAGAAGCTCCCAAAATTCTCTCCAACACCTCTCCTCCCTCCGTAATCACTGAACTGCCATTCCATATCCATATTTATGATTTTATATTATTATATTTTATTATTATTATATTTTATTAATATATATTATATTATTATTTATTTATTATTATATTTATTATTATTATTATTTTATTATTATTTATTTTTTTTTATTTTTTATTATTGTATTATTATATTATTATTTTTACTTATTATTATTATTATTATATATTAGTATATATTATTATTATTATTATTATTATTATTATTATTATTTATTATGACTGATTATTAATGATTATTATTTGATTTATATGATTTAGTTTAGTATTATTATTATCATTATTATTATTATGATTATTATTATTAATTATATTATTATTATATTGTATTATTATATATTTTTTATTATTATTATTATTATTATTTTATTATTATTATTATTATTATTAGTATTAGTATGATTATTATTATTATTATTATATTATATTTTATTATTATTATTATTATTATTATTATTATTATTTATTTTATTATTATTATTATTATGATTATTATATTTTATATTTATTATTAATTATATATTATTTATTATTATTTATTATTTGATTATTTATTTATTGTGATTATTATTATTATTATTATTATAATTTATTTATGAGAATTATTATAAAATTGTTTCCTTTTTCATGTTTGATTACATTAATAATTTTGAAATTATTATTTATTATTTTATTTTATTTTTAATTTTTATAACTTTCATATTATCCTATAAAAGAGTAATGGTACTTTTAATTATTATTAATATTTTTTATATTATTATGAACATGATTATCTATTATTTATGAAAACATGATTATTATAATTATTATTATTATTATTATATTATTATTATTATTATTTTATTTTATTATTAATTATTATTATTAGTTTATTATTATTAATTTATATTATTATTTATATTATTATTTTATTTTATTATTAATAATAATATTTTATTATTATTATATTATTATTATTATTATATATTATTTAGTTATTATTATTATTTATATTATTATTATTATTATTATATTATTATTATTATTATTATTATATTAGTTATTATATATTAGTATTATTATTTTATTATTTTAATAATATATTATTTATTATTATTTTATTATTATTATTATTATCAATTATTATTATTATTATTATTATTATTATTATTATTAATTATTTATTATTTTATTATTATATTATTATTA
>JABUQX010037395.1:30000-32500 GCA_015478945.1 Trachelipus rathkii | reverse complement strand
ATATAATATATAATATATATATATTATATATATATATATATCATATATAAAATATATAATATTATATATAATATATAATATAATATATATATATATATATATTATATATATTATATATATATATATATATAAATATATATATATATATATAATATAATATATATTATATATATATTTCTTATTAATATATATTATATATCTATATGTATATATAATATATTTATATTATAGAAATTATTTAAAATATATATGTAAATATATTTTTTTTATGTATATATATATATATATATTATATATATATATATATGTAATATTATTAATATATATATATATATATATATATATATATATATATATATATATATATATATATTTTTCTTGCATATCTATAATATATATATATATATATATGCTAATTGAAACTCGAATATTAATTTTAGTAAAAATAAAAAAATAGGTAAAAAATAAATAGATATAAAAATAAATAAATATATAAATAATTTAAAAATAACAAAATAAATATCACACATCTGGCAATTTGATGAAAACGATTTTTTTTATTCAATGTACTTTTCTATTTGTTCGTTTTAATTTAATTTTAATTTTATTTTAATGTTCTTTGCATATGGTACAGTTGTGTTTCTTTGACAGGTTATCTATCTATCTATCTATCTATCTATCTATCTATCTATCTATCTATCTATCTATCTATCTATCTATCTATCTATCTATCTATCTATCTATCTATCTATCTATTTATCTATTTATCTATCTATTTATTTATCTATTTATCTATTTATCTATTTATTTATCTATTTATCTATTTATCTATTTATCTATTTATCTACTTATTTAGCTATCTACATGTCAGTATATCTTCCCATCTATCTATTAAAAATAAAAAAATTAAAAGTTTTTACCAACTTAATGACGACAAAGGAAAAAAAATCCAACTAGAAAGAATAGAGAATCTGAAAAAAAAAATCATAGCGGTAAAGTATTCAAACAACTTTAAGGTTTTTTCTTTTTTTTATCCCAAATGTTTTAGAGCCAAAGAAAATTTAGATTTTAAGATGCCTCATGGTCCGATATATATGAAATGTTTAATACTTCGGGAGCTAGAAATTAAATTAGAAATTGAAATCTTCTTAGAAACAAAATAACATAAATTTTTATTCCATATAAAACTGGGTACTGAAAATTCTGACACTTATTAGCAGATTTTTTGAATATATACATTATTACTTTCCGATTAAAATGTTGAGCGTTGTCATCACTCCAATATAATCAATGATCAATATGGAAATTTGGTCGTATATTAATTACTAACATCTGAAACGAAATAAGTAATGTCATGTATTCTGGTATGATGAATTCAATTAAAACTGTTAGTTGTCTAAAGTTTCAATCATACAAAGAGCAATATGTTTTCAATACTTTCTAATCATATGCAACTTATTTATATTGCTTACAGAGAAGTTTTTCGCTCTTGAAATGTAAATTTATGTTGTTTAACCATTCACTGTTGTTTATTTCACTCAGTTAGGTCAAATACATCGTATTTTGTAACAATTTTTAGGATTACTTCAGTATTTAGAGAGAGCGTGGAAATACTTCGTCTTTTCTTGGGTAATTACGTGTAATTATTATTATTATTTTATTATTATTATTATTATTATTATTATTATTATTATTATTATTATTTTATTATTATTAATATTATTATTATTATTATTATTATTATTATTTTTATTATTAAATAGATAAATTAAACTTGCCATTGTCAGATACATTTTTATCCCCACAGAGAAGATATGCACGTTTATTTATGTTTATTTAAAATATACAAATGAGACCTTAGATGTGTATTTAAAATTTATACATACATATGAGACCTAAAATGCATTACACAAGAAGAATTTTTCTTTTTTCAATGAAAAGTTCGAAGATTTCTTTCAAAACGATTTGAAGTAAAAAAAAAAAAAAAAAAAAATAAAAAATAAATAAAAATAAAATAAAAATAAATAAAAGTAAGCTAGAAAGAAAAGGAAAAATAAAATAAGAAAGGTATGGTGATAGCCTAACAATTTCTTTGTTTTAAGAAACTTTTTTTTCGATTTATTTACCTCTATATGTATATAAAAAAAAATTAAATAAAAAAGAATCCTACTTTTATTTTTCTGAAACAGAATTTTTGAAACATTTTTTCGCATAAAAGGTTTTAAGAGTATAAAAGAAATTTAAACTTAATAAACACAAAAAATAAAATTAAAATAAATAATTTGAAAAAAAAAGTTCTATTAAAAGAAGTTTCTAAAAGTTAGTAATTAATGTTTGTTTTACTCAGATTAAGTTAAGTAGAAAAAGTAATTTATAAGAAGAATAAAAAATAATAATAATAATAATAATAATTAAATAATAATAATAATAATAATAATTAATTAATAATAAATAATAATATAATAAATAATAATAATATAATAATAGATAATAATTAATA
>JABUQX010037395.1:17500-25000 GCA_015478945.1 Trachelipus rathkii | reverse complement strand
ATATATATATATATATATATATATATATATATATATATATATATATATATATATATATATATATATATATATATATATTTTTTCTCTCTCCTTGAATAAATTTTATACAAAATAATAGTAGTAATTATATACATAAAAATATAGTAATGTGCGTTGTTAGCAGAATCGTAGAAATCACGTGATAGGAAAGTTAAACTTTGAACATATGATTTCTCCGTTTCTCTCAAAATTCTCAAGCACAAGCATTTTAAATAAAAGAAAAATACGACTTATATATATATATATATATATATATATATATATATATATATATATATATATATATATATATATATATATATATATATATATATATATATATATATATATATATATATATACTTTATATTATATATATCAACATATGACTCATGTTGATATGGACCCCACGATCATTACATACTATAAAGAATGGGGTAGGGTAGTAAACAAAGCAGGGGAATATCTACAATGAACAAAAATTATATTAGTATGTAATCATCGCATTACAGCATGTTTAAGCACTTCTAGTATAAACGGTAATTTTAGTGGGTCTCCAACTCAACTACCACTATCCTATTAGACGCCTCCTACGACAGGCATAAGGTACACCGTGGGAATTATGTTTCCCCCACACACAGGGATATATGAAAAAAATGTTGATTGTAATAGTAGTACTGTTTTATTGTATGTGCGTGATAATGAAGAGTATTTTCCGGTGTTAGGAAGAATCTTCATATGAATGAAAAAGAGAGGCGAACCATTGGGCACTAGTCATGGGATGTACCTTACACTCCAAATACATAATGGAAGGTAATTTTATCGCTCCAAGAACTCTACTTCCCTATTATATATGTTATATATATATATATATATATATATATATATATATATATATATATATATATATATATATATATATATATATATATATATATATATATATATATATCAGTGGCGAAGCGTCCAGTCATCTATTGATGCGGCGATGACTGACCAGATGAGATAAAAAATAAATCAATTCTTTTTTCAAATTTCATTATTATTTTCATTTTCATTATATATATATATATATATATATATATATATATATGAATTACAATGAATATATATATATATATAAATATATCTACATATACATATATAAATATATATATATAGTATATATATTATTATATATATATATATAAAGATATAGCAGCAGTATATATATATATATATATATATATATATATATATATATATATATATATATATATATATATATATATATATATATATATATATATGCGTGAAAAGCTCATCAATTACAATGAATTAATATTAATATAACATGCCCAGGTAATCTGTAAATTTGTAGGATCAATTGCGAGCACATTATCAGTATTATTATATAATGTTCACCAATCAAATTGCGCCAAAAATGTATAGTGATCTAACATGGTTAGCTCATCTATAGATTTGTCGCTGAAGAACTATTTGAGCGAATTTGTTTCTCATATTAAAGCATAAGTACTTTAAAATTTCGTTCAAACTTCGGACTTCTGAAATATAGTAAATTATTAAAGAAATTAGAAATTCAAAAATTATTATTAGAATCAGTGAAATATAATAATAAATTTCACTCTTTTTACAAAAATAAGTCAATTAAAGTTCCTTACTTTAGAAATAATATGTATTTTATAAAGTACGAAATATGATGAAACAACCTTAAAATATTGGCAAAAATTCGTTTTCCTTGAAAGAAAATGTATTTTAATGGGAAACTACTTTGAAAAATAACCTAAATATATTATTATTATTATTATTATTATTATTATTATTATTATTATTATTATTATTATTATTATTATTATTATTATTATTATTATTATTATTATTGAAATTTAATATGAATTTGATTTTTTGGTATTTTTTTTTCTTTTTATTTTTTTTTTCTCTTTCTCTCTCTCTCTCTCTCTCTCTCTCTCTCTCTCTCTCTCTCTCTATATATATATATATATATATATATATATATATATATATATATATATATATATATATATATATATATATTTATATATATATATATATATATATATATATATATATATATATAAGCTTTTGATAAGGTTCCCCACATAAGGCTGATGAAGAAGCTATTGCAATGTGGCATAGGTGGAGTGGTACATGGTTGGATTATAGAGTGGTTGCGAAATAGAAAACAGTGTGTACAACTAAATGGCACACCAAAGTTTCATCCGCTAGCGCAAATTACGCAGATGAGAACAGACGCAGGCTTTAAAGTGAGTGAGATTAAATTCAGCAGGGAACACAGAAGATGGAAGAGAATTAGTATTGAGCTAGTAGTATTAGTATTAGTATTGAGCTAGTATTGAGACATAGAGAATATAGTTGAACGAGGGGCGGGGTATTAGTATTAGTATTGAGCTAATATTGAGACATAGAGAATATAGTTGAACGAGGGGCGGGGTCAGCACGTAAGCACATTTCCTCAAAACTCGGGGAGGAATGCCATCCGGGCACCCGCCTTCCTAACGTTCATAGATGTCAGGAGCCCATGCACCCGATCAAATGTAATCACAGGCAAAGACATAGGACACCTGAGAGGAGAAGGAGAAGGAGGAGGAGGAGGAGGAGGAATGCCAGAATCGTCCAGGGTTGAGTTAGAGGAAAATAGGAGGCCGAAGAGATTGACCTTTCAGTTGGAGAGTTAGCAACAGAGCCATCAGATCGAATAAGAGGGGCAAAAGATGATTTACAGAAATTGTTAGAGATGTTTTTGGCAAGAGGCCAGAAAGATTTGTTAGTAGGAGATCCAAGGAGGTTAGCGCACTTTCGTTTGATGAAAGCCCGCTTTGCTCGTCGAAGAGTATCCCTGCAACGATTTCTAGCTGAATGAAAATTAGCGAGAGTGATAGGAGAACGAGAATTTTTTCCACTCCCGATACGCGCTGTCTCTAGCCTGAATGGCCAGAGAACAAGCACGATCGAACCATGGATTATGAGGAGAGAAAGATTTAGTCGAAGAGGGAATGAACCTGCTCATCCCGTCAACGATTACAGCTCCCACCTTAGTGGCAGAAGCCGAAGCGTCATCAGAGTCAAAGCAGTCATTCCAATTATAGTTAGCGTAGAATCGACGCAAGGCCCCCAATCAGCCCGATCAAAGTGCCAGAAAAAACGCATAGGGCAGGATGGAGCTGTTGGAGAGAAAGTATTAAAGTTAAGAGATATAAGATTGTGGTCAGATTTACAAATATGAGCGAAAGGAGAGAAGGACTAGTGGTAAAACATATGTCAAGTGTGTTCAAGAATTGGTTGGGACGAGAGTAGTAGTGGAATAGAAAACAGTGTGTACAACTAAATGGCAATAAATCATCATGGGAAATAGTGAAGAGTGGTGTCCCACAGGGTTCAGAGCTGGGGTTACTATTGTTCCTCATATATATAAGTGATTTAGACCATGGACTTAAATGCAAGGTTTCTAAGTTTGCAGATGATACCAAAGTGGCCACCTCAGTTAGAAAAGGTGAAAGATGTATAAAGATTCAAAATGATCTTGATAAACTTTTGGGCAGATAAGTGGCAAATGAATTTTTATAGTAAAAATTGTAAGGTTCTTCACCTAGGTTTCTCAAATAAAAGTTTTAACTGCGATATGAATGGGGATTAGCTTGAACCTGTGGACCAAGAAAAAGATATAGGTGTAATTATAAGCAGTAATTTGAAAGTAGCTAATCAGTGTTTGGAAGCAAGTAATAAAGCTAATAAGATGCTGGGCATAATAAATCGCAATGTTGTTTACAAGAGCAAAGAAGTAATAATAAACTCTATAATAGCTATGTTAGGCCAATAATAGAGTATTCTGCCCAAGTCTGGGCCCCTTATTTAAAGAAAGACTTAGATATGCTAGAGAGAGTGCAAAGTAGAGCAACAAGGATGATTTCTGGGTTTGATGGTAAGAGCTATGAGGAGAGGCTGAAGGAGTTAGGAATGTTTTCAGTAGAAAGGCGATTTCTCAGACGGGACATGATACAATTCTACAAAATTTTTACATCTATTGATAATACGGAGACCAATAAATTCTTCATAGTAGAGCACTGACGGGAGACCAGGGGGCATAACAAGAAAATTAAGAAGAAAGCATGCCATCTTGATATAAGAAAGCATTCTTTCAGCAAAAAAGAGCTGTTAAATTTTGGAATGGTTTGCCACTGTATATAGGTGGATTTATTTGAATTTATGTTTATATTTATATGTTATATATATATATATATATATATATATATATATATATATATATATATATATATATATATATATATATATATATATATATATATATATATATATATAATGTCGGAATAGGGAACCGGGAACTGTAGCGATGACTGCTGGAAAATGCCACGCCTCGCCACTGATATATATATATATATATATATATTAGTTAGTTATATATATATATATATATATATATATATATATATATATATATATAGAATAAATTGAAATATATATATATATATATATATATATATATATATATATATATATATATAGGGGTTCTATATATATATATATATATATATATATATATATATATATATATATATAAGATATTAGAAAAATATATATATATATATATATATATATATATATATATATATATATATATATATATATATATATATATCGTTTGTGCCTATTTTTATTTATATATATATTTTTATCTATATTTATATTTATAGTAAGTATAGTATATATATATATATATATATATATATATATATATATATATATATATATATATATATATATATATATATATATATATATATATATATATATATATATATATTTTTACAGTCAACCACCACTCACGGGCAGGGCCCTTTTCAAGGAGGGGGCAGAAGATAAAACATAGAAAACCCACCCAATCCCCAGCCTAACGCAAATCTCTCAGGTGAGCGCAGACATGGGCTTTAAAGAGGGGAAGATTAAATACAGTTGGAAAAACAGAAGGAGGCAAGGAGTTCCACAGAACAGAAGTAGCTGGAAAGAAAGAGGCACCACGACGAACAAGTCTGGGGTTTTCAATACTCACGCAACACTCATGCGAGAGCAAGGCACCCCTTGTGATACGAGGGCGACGCAAGGGTGGTGGAATGCGAGAGGTCAGCTCCCCCGAGCACTTGCCACCGTAGTACCTATAGAAAAGAGAGAGTGCGCCAACGTCACGTCGCAGAGATAGAGGGTCAAGGGAGTTTGTAAGACGGAAACAGTTTATTAGTCTCTTAGCTTTAGACTCAACCCTATCCAATAGAAGGGTGGAGCCGGAGCCCCCCAGATGTGAGAATAAGGCCCTTATATAACTGGAGTAACTGTTCAGAGGAAAAAAATTCCCGCAACCTGAACAGAACTCCCAGCCTCTTTGAGGCCACCTTAGCAACCATTGTAATATGAGGTTTCCAAGACAATTTGTTGTTTATGTTGAGACCAAGAATGTTTATGTTATTCACAGGTGAGACGTTAGAGCTGTCGAAGGAAATAGGAAAGTTGGGAGGTGTTTTTGAGAGGGAGATATAAAGAAGTTGAGTTTTTAAAGAGTTGAACTTTACAAGGTTGCGGTGACCCCACCGGGAAATCCCATCCAGATCGGCAAGAATAGAATCAGAAAGCAGAAGACGAGAGGCAGCTCTAGATGCAAAAGAGGGAGCAGATTTGAAATAAGTAGAAGAATGGAGAGTTGAGTCATCGGCGTAAGAGTGAACAGAGTTAGAAGTACAGCTGAGGAGATCGTTGATGAAAAGTAGGAATAAAGTTGGAGACAAAACAGAACCTTGAGGAACACCACAATTAACAGAAAGGAGGAAGATGTCGCTCCATCAACAGTGCCGAAATGGAGGCGAAAAGCTAGACATAAGTAAGCAAAGAGAAGGATGAAACCCAAAGGAAGGGAGCTGAGAGTAGCGACGCGTGCCATACCCGGTCAAAGGCTTTGGATATGTCAAGCGCCACCACGCAAGAATCCCCATAGTCCCTAAGGGCAGAAGACCATAAATCAGTTAGATAGGAAAGTATGTCACCAGTTGACCTCGAACGTCGAAAGCCATACTGATGATCAGAAAGAAGGGAATGAGACTCCAGATGATCCAGGAAATGAGAGTTTAGAAGAGTTTCAAAGATTTTAGATAGAATACAAGTGAGAGCTATAGGGTGATAGTTTGAAGGATCAGAACGGCTACCTTTTTTTCGGGTTGAACACATGCGCGCTTCCAGCACTGAGGAAAGTATTAGTGTTAAGACATAGAGAGTAGAGTTGAAAGAGGACAGGCGCCAGCTCAGAAGCACACTCCCTCAAAACACGGGGAGGAATGCCATCCGGGCCACTAGCCTTCCTGGCGTTCATAGATCTCAGGATCCCATGCACACGATCATGTGTGATCACAGGTAAGGGCATGGGAAACCTGAGAGGAGAAGGTAGGAGGAGGAATGCCAGAATCGTCCAGGGTAGAATTAGATGAAAAAAGGAGGCCGAAGAGATTGGCCTTTTCAGAAGGAGAGTTAGCAACAGAACCGTCAGAGCGAATAAGGGGAGGAAAGGCAGATTTACAAAAGTTGTTGGAGATGTTTTTGGCAAGAGGCCAGAAATTTTTATCAGTAGGAGAACCAAGCAGGTTGGCGCACCTTCTTTTAATGAAAGTGCGCTTAGCCTGACGAATAGTAACCCTGCAACGATTCCGAACAGAATGAAAATTAGTAAGAGTGATAGGAGAACGAGAGTTTTTCCATGCCCGATACGCAATGTCTTTCCTGAATGGCGCGAGAACAAGCTCCATCGAACCATGGATTTTGAGGAGAAAAAGATTTAGTTGAAGATGGAATGAACCTGCTCATCCCATCGGTGATTACGGCCCCTACCTTTTCAGCGGTTACCGAAGCATCCTCCGAGTCAAAGCAGGATTCATTCCAAGAGTAGTTAGCTAGAAAACGACGCAATGCCCCCCAATTAGCCCGATTAAAGTGCCAGAAATTACGTTTAGGGCATGGTGGAGCTGCTGGAGAAAAAGTATTAAAATTAAGAGCTATAAGATTGTGGTCAGAGTTACCAATAGGAGGAAAGATGGTGTATTTATAACGAGAAGGAGTAGTGGTGAAACATAAGTCGAGCGTATTTAAGAATTGGTTAGGTCGATCTGGATATGTGTGATTCCTTTAACACTAACTGTTCCAGACGTTGTTAATACTGAATGTTTTGGCCTCCTCCCCACCTGCGTATCAGTGTGAGGAGCCCAACCACTCAGTGGTGTACGTTGAAATCCCCTAAATAGAGGACCTCAGCATTTGGATGGGAAGAAGTAACAGTCTCATGAGAAGTAGTAAGATAGTCAAAAAGAACGTGAAAATCTGTTCCATTAGGGGAGCAGTAGCAGAAACACAAGATAATGATAGTAGTAGGGAGAAAGACTTTAAGCCATA
>JABUQX010037394.1:10000-20000 GCA_015478945.1 Trachelipus rathkii | reverse complement strand
ATATATATATATATATATATTATATATATATATATATATAGTATACATTATAATATAGCTTATATATATATTATATATATATATATAATATATATATATATATATATATATAATATATATATTATATATATATATATATATATATATATATATATAATATATATATATATATATTAATATATAATATATAGATATATAATATATATATAACTATAGTACTATATATATATATATATATATATATATACTATATATATTATATATTAAATATATAATACTATATATATATATATCATATATATATATATATATATTATATATATATATATATATATATATATATAATATATATATATATATATTATATATATATATATATATATATAATTTATATATATATATATATTATATATATATATATATATATATATATATATTATATATATATATAGTATATTATATAATATATATATATATTATATATATTAATATATATATATATTTATATATATATATCTATATATATATATATAATATATATATATATATACTATATATATATATATATACTATTATATATATATATATATAAATCATTTCTTGTCATCATTATCATCATCATTATCATCATCACCACCCATCCTCCCCAAGACTGGGGGTAAAGGTGCGATACATCACTGCGAAACAGAAAAGTATTGAAAGAATATGGGCAAGTCGAAAGAAAGCCCCCTTTATATCTTTTAGTGAGAACTTGCCGTCAGTCAGAAAAATCCACCCTAGAAGCTTCACGGGACCGCGACGACCCTCACTTATGCATCTCGTCCAAGTGTAAAGGGCTTCATCCCTTGGCCCAGGTGGGCCACAACCATACCCCTCACAAAACCCCGCCATTCACTTTTATTATGCACCTTTCTTCTCGCCTCTGCCAAACTCACATTCCTCTCCTCAGGATTCTTTACGACTCAATCTACTTTTTCTTCGGTCTCCCAGCCGGTCGATTCCCGGAACTCACCACTATACCTCAGGCTTACCAACCAACTATCATCCATCCTTTCCACATGACCAAACCATCTCTCATTGTACTTTCATTTATTCTTCATTTACTCCTTTCTTTCACATCACACACCTCCCTAATGCGTTCTTTCCTCATTTTATCAATTCTCTCGCCTAACACGCCCCTAAGATTGTCCATCTGAACACATTGTACATTAGATCAATACCTTTTATTCCAGTCCATAGTTTCACTACTATACGTGAACACAGGTAACAACATACCCTCATGTTAAACCCTAGCATACTCAAGACTTGGTCCCTTTATATCCACCAAGGATATAATTGCTCCAGCCACCTTCCTACCATTTTTAGATGTGATTACCTGCTTTTCTTCGGAACTAGAGGAAACATAGGAGAGGATAAGAGAACGTGTTCCAATTCCGAGGTTAGATATATTTTAAGAATGCAGGTTAGTCAGTAGTAGTTAGGAGATTAATAAACAGACTGATGGATTTAATCCTAGGTTAGCAATTGAGCTGAATCTATATGGAAGAAAATCCGTAACCGAGAAAACATTGGAGGAAACAGAGTAGCGTTTCCTTTCTGAGAGCCCCAATATTAGATTTAATATTTAGTAGAGGACAGTATGTGTGTTCAACGAAGTGCTTAAAAATTACGAAAGAAAATTGTGAACTAGGGAACGTCGGGAAACCATTGGGATAACCAACCCCACCAACAGAGGACCCTAACTAGTCAGCGATGATGGGAATTGGAGTAGATAAGGGGCGGTATTTAGATTTTGATACCTACCCACCGGGCATCTTCACGGTTACAAGAAAATTTTACACTTTCAAAGTTTGTAAAAAAAATGGAAATGAAAGCTTAAGGCGTGGTAGTTGTTGTTTGTGGTTTGTGGTTTGTGGTTTGTGGTTTGTGGTTTGTGGTTTGTGGTTTGTGAAGGAAATGCATGGTGCGGAGTACCAAATCTCTCTCTCTCTCTCTCTCTCTCTCTCTCTCTGTCTCTCTTCTAATAATATATATATATAAATATATATATATATATATATATATATATATATATAGATCCTATATTTGCTATATATAATATTTCGTTTATGTCTACATATCAATGTTTATAAATATTACTACCATATATATATATATATATAATATATATATATATATACTATTATATATATATATATATATATATTATAATATATATATTAATATATATATATATATATATAATGTATCTGTATTCATATATACATAATAATATAATATATATATATATATTACTATATATATATATATATATATATATATATATATATATATATATATATATATATATATATATATATTTAGGGGGAGGCGTAGGATATCCGAAGCAATGGGGTTATCCGCCTTTGATCACATGTGGAGTGTTAGGGTACATCCCAAGGAGCTCTTAGTGCCCAATGGTTCACTCTCCACCTTTGCTCTATATCCACATTCTTCTTCTCCCTTCCGCCCTTCCTCCTCCCTCCCTTCCCCCCCTTTCCCTTCCTCTTTCTTCCACAAATAAAAAAAAAAAAAAAAAAAAAAAAAAAAAAAAAAAAAAAAAAAAAAAAAAAAATGGCAAACCCACACGATTGACTTCTGAGAAGCCAAGAGAGGGATCTTCCAAGAATAGCCTCTCATCCGCCTCTCTCCTCCCAAAAATTTGGGAGTTAAGGGCTCCGATTGTGGGGTTGGTACCGTGCGGAATTGCCTTACTGTTCTAATGTATGGTATACTTTCTTCATTAATTTGTGCAACCTTCGCGGCCTTTAAACTAATTCCACTTTGTTGAACATCACCTCTCCTCCTCCAAGCATCCTCTCTTATTCTTAACCGAAACTCAGTTGTTTGAGTTTTCTGACGACAAACCCTACTCTGATCTTCCCTTCCTGCTGGAGACGTGCGTCATTCAGTATATGCCGTAAAAAAGGGGACACCTCTCAACCTTCAAACTATCTTCCTATCACTTTAACTTTTGTTCTTTCTTAAGTTTTTTAAATCTATTCTTAACAGGAAGATCGCCTGTATGGCTTTCGTAAGAAACTCTCAAGTGGTAATCTTCTTTCTCTTCTTTCTGTTTCCTGACCCTCTGTCATTCGACATTTCAGTGAGTCTCTCGCTGTGGCTCTAGACATATCGAGTGCCTTCGATAGAGTTTGGCACAAAGTTTGGCACCTTCTCTCTGATTTCCTTCCCAGTAGTTCTATAACAGCTGTTGTAGACGGCCACTGTTCATCCTTTAAATCTATAAATAGTGGTGTTCCTCAGGGTTCTGTCTTATCTCCAACTCTTTTTCCAATTTTCAGTAATTACTTCTCCATTACATCTTCACATATCATCCCCTATGCAGGCGACCCCTCCTCCCTTTCTTTTGATCAACATCCCCCAAAACAAATATTAGCTCAAGCTATGAGGTGACCTTGGAGCAATTAACCACTGATCGTTCTCGAATTTCTAACTCTAATTCTGTATGGAGTATGTCTCACACATATGGAGTGGTTCCACTCGCATAACTCTTCTTGTAAAGGTGGAGTCTGTGGCTATTCGTCTTATCAACTCTCTCTCTCTCTCTCTCTCTCTCTCTCTCTCTCTCTCTCTCTCTCTCTCTCTCTCTCTCTCTCTCTTTCTCTACCTGTCGAATTTGTCGCGTCACCCTTTTATTAATTCTTTCGCTATCACAATTTACACTACTCTTTTGAACTCTCCAATCGCATAACTCCTCCTCCAATGAGAAGATGCTCATGCCACACACCTTTCTTCACAGTCTCATCCTTTCTCATGCACTCCCTGACCCCAGACTTAACTCATATGCCTTCAATTTTACCTGTACTCCACTGACAAAGTTCGGAATAAACTTCCTTTATCTATTTTCCCCAACTTCCTTCGATTTGCACCATTTCATACGACATGTATCGGAGCATGTCGCCCTTTAGATTGGTTAAACTGGTTCTGACTTGGAATTTCCCTCAACTTCGATGGAATATTTATAGGTAACCGGCCTTTGCACCAGATGAGATATATGATAAATATATATATATATATAGGGTATATAAAGTATAGTAAAGTAGTAGGTAGTATATATATATATATAAGGGTTATGAGAGGATGAAGTAAGTAGTATATATATATATATGGTGTGGTATGAGTGAGTATATATATATATACATATATATATATATAGTATAAGTCTGTAAATGAAGTTAAAGTGCAAACTTATGATCAAGAAAAAGATAAAAATAATAATTTGGTGTAAAGGTAGGTTAGTGCGTGGCAACCTAACCTAACTAAACCTAACCTAATCAACTTTGGAACCCAACCTAATACTTCAGCAGCTGCTTATAGGGCATTTTGATTGCTTTGTGCCTCCTAATGTAGATCCTTCAGAGACAGTATACAGGCGGGAGGAGGGAGGTGAGAGTAGGGTATATATATGGCTATGTTGGCAGCAGTAGGAGATGTTATATATATAAGCAGCAGCAGCAGCAGTGAAGGCAAGGCGTTATAGAGCATATATATATACAGCAAATATGGTGTATATATATGGGTTATATAAGAGTATATATGTAAAGATATATATGAGTATGGTATGGTGCATATATGGCTATATGTATATATATGTTATATATATATATACATATATATATATGCATATTGGAAGTTCTGTTCTGTGGTCATAAAATTGATTGGCCTGACGGCAGGCGACCAACATCCCAATTCATATCGTAGAAATTAAATCTAAAACTTAGGATTTGAAGTTACACCCCATTCAAGATATCATTTTTAAACTACTGTACAATGCCCTTGTTATACACACTTCACACAAGTACAAGTACAAACACATCTGCACAATAATTCCACACACACACACACACACACACACGCACACAAAATAAACACACACACACACACACATATATATAGATATATATATAGGGTATATATATATAGGTATATATATATATAAGTGCATATATAGAGATATATGGCATCAGAGGTAATTCCACACTCCGGTGTGTTCTTGTTATTTCTGTATAAAATCTAATTTCTACGAAATCTGAATAACTTTGACGCCCATTAAAATTTTCTCTTTATGGAAACTTTCGGAAATTGGCCTTGCATTAGCGTCAATTATGAACGTAATACAAGGGAGTAAGTATTTTCTATTTAATATATTTTATTAAAAATTTAAAGTTTGCACAATGCTGTTTTTCAATCACATCATGTAAAGTTGACGGCCCGGATTCTCTGCTGAAATAAAGTGAGTGAAAAACACTGCGAGGAGGTAGTGAAAGAAAGAGTATATGCAGCAGGTTGCTGGCTATATATAAGTGTGGAGAGTAGAGTATATATATATATATATATATATATATATATAAGATATAGTAAGTATATATATATATATATGCATATATATATATATATATATATATATAAATATTGAAGTTTGCTCTTGGTCATAAAATGATTAGTTTGGACGGTACTGACTACCATCCCACTATTATTATCAGGGAATAAATTCAAAATCTTAGATTGGGAGTTATCTTTAATACCCAAGATAATATTTTACCGTACAATGCTCTGCGCTTGTTCTGCTACACTCACACACAGCGCACAGGTACAAACACATTCAGAATGCCAGAATCCTGCACCTTAATTCATACATGAGTATACACTACGACAAACACAACACATCATCACACATACATATACATATATGAATATAGAAAGATATATAAAAAAGCAGAGTATATAAAAGAGTAAATAAAGATATATATGAAAGAAGAATATATATATATAAATAAATATATAATAAAGTAAAGTATTATAAAAAAAAATATAGTATATATATATAAAGTCTATATATCTGCACCTGGTGTTATTCATTATTGTTATAGAAACTGATCTATCTCTTAAAGTACTACATAAAGTTGTTTAAAAATTTCTTTGTTCAAGAAATTAAGCTCCATGTTATGTAAGAAATAAAAGATAATGTATATGAGTTCTTCACTGATTGCTGGATATATAGAAGAGTTACATTCCTGGCATCACAAATTAATAATACTTTGCATCAACACTGGTCATGTTATCACCTAGATAAATCAAATAGTTGAAGTAACACTAGAATATATAATAGATATAAAAAGAGAAATAGAAAAAAATATATATAAAACATATATATATATATATATATTTATATAACATTTACATATACATATATATAAGTGTTATATATATATATATGTTAAGGTTATATGGTTATATATATATAAGGTATATATGTTATATATATATATATATATATATATATGGTACTGTATCATGTAGTCGAAGTCGGAGTCGTGGAGTCGGAGTCGTAGAGTCGTGCAATTTTCCAGGAGTCTGGAAAGTCTGAGTCGGGAGTCGAAAACTCTGCAAGTGGAGTCGGAGTCGGAGTCGAGTTTGGTGCCGAAGATTCGTGTAAGAGTCGGAGTCGGAATGGAGTCGAAGATTCCCGTGCGGGAGTCGGAGCCGGAAAGTTTGAAGTCGTGAGTCGGTCGGATTCGGAGCTGAAAATTTAGAGAACCATATTATTATTATTATTATTATTATTATTATTATTATTATTATTATTGTTATTATTATTATTATTATTATTATTATTATTATTATTATTATTATTATTATTATTATTATTATTATTTTTATAAAAATTATTATTACTATTATTATTATTATTATTATTATTATTATTATTATTATTATGTATGTTTTTAATTTTATATCCATAATGTTCTACATATTCATTTTTTACATAATTTAATTTTAAAATAAACTTTGAAAATAATATACAGGAGAAGAAGATATATTTACATAGATTCTCCCGACGTTGTTTCCTCTCTATACTTTACATCTTCTCAGAGGATTACTCTGTAAGCGAATGAGTCTAAGCCGATATACACAACAACAAATGATATTGAGTCTGACTGAAAAATACATAAAATTTTATGTTAATGTTTGGTCTGCGTGTTTTGATGTAGAAGCCCTCCGCAATTTTAAGTTTCTGGACCACACGATCCGTATAATATTGTGGTGTTTAATATTACTTGTAGTTGATTGACCATGTGCCATGGTGGAAATGTTCAAAGATTTTGCTGGGACTGTAGAGATGTTGATAAGCCCTGTCCGACAATCTATTCTTCGTGTAACCAAAATATGTCGACGTACGCTGCCCACCCCAGGGCGTTAAATTGGTTGCCAACGTATGTGGTTGTCGGCAAAGCATCTCTTGTGCTAAAGATGACAGTTGTTTTGACTTTTATGGTATAGTCTGACTTTACTTTAGAGGTGTCTTTAGTTTTGAGGTGGTAAATCCTGTGCAACACGAAGGCACTTCTTCTTATTACAAGATTGAAAGTTTCTTTGAAGAAGCAAATGAATGAATTTTTCTGATTATTTTTACTTTCTTTGTTATATAATTTTGTAAGGGTTTTATACATTTTCAACTGAATATTGTGGATGATCTCAGTTAATTAAATTTTACTTTATGCGGCAAAATTCTTCATCAAAAGTTTTCCCAAGTTGAACATAGGTTGTATGTTTCCAAACTGTGTAAAATTTTACGATATTCTGCAATAGTCGGTAATAGATCCATAACTATGCTGTAATCATAATAGTGTGTTTGACATATGCCAGAGCACACTGAGTCAGAATTAACATTCATTTTGATGTCTAAAATGTATAGTTTATTAACCTGGCTTCTGGTAAAGTGCAATTTTAAGCATTTATCAACTCTTGAATTTATTACTAGAAACTGTGATGGTACAAGGATCTATGTTCCTAAAATGAAAGTGAGGGTGTCGTCGATATACCTTACAAAAGACGGTTAAATTGTTGTTTCAATGAAGAATTTTTGTTTTTCCAGATTGACAGATGTACCAGCAATGTAGTCCAAGTATCGTGCAGCCCATCGGCAGTCCATCAGTTTGTAGATATGTTTTAATTTAAATGGTGTTTGATTACAACAAATTAATAAAAGGTTCTTCATATGTTCTGATTATATCTGGTGTGGGGTAGGTTATTTGAGTGAAACATTCCCGGTTAATTATTAAGGTCACTCCGCAGTCATGAACCCGGTACATTTAAGTGAATGTATTCTACATCAAGTGGAAGCAGAATATATTAGTAGCTCTCAAGTTTTGAAGTTTGATAATTTTATGATAATGCTCATTATTTGATTTAACTATGAAAGAGTTGTTAAGATATGGTCGGGGATAATGTTTGCAGCTAGATATTAGCGTACTTGCGGTAAACGTTCCGCAACAGGGAGCCGCGGTGTCCCTGAAGGTGAATTTTCTGAGTGTTTATTTTAATCCACAGGTGTTATGGCGATATATATAGAGCAGCATGGCGAGCAGCGGAGCATATATATATATGCAGAGCAGCAGGTGGAGCAGTGGGAGCATATAAGTGGCGCGCGCGAGGCAGCAAATATGTTTCGCGCGGTATATATATATATATAAGTGAGGCAGGCAGAGTAGTGGCATATATAAGGTTATGTTGTTGTTATATATATATATATGATAGCAATATGATAGTGTTAAGTTATATATGTTAAGGTTATTGTTATATATATATATGATATATATACATATATATAGTTATATATAGAGGAAGAAATATATATATATATATATATATATATATATATATAAAGGTGTATATGTATATATATATATATATATATATATATATATATCCTAAATTAATGTAAAATCCAGTTCTTTTGACTCTGTCAAAAATTCTCTTTGTTTCTTTACTCATGCTGATTCCTCTTAATGCTATTATTATTATTATTATTGGATATATTTGCCATATTATTATTATTATTATTATTATTATTATTATTATTATTATTTATTATTATTAATATTATTATTACTATTTATTGATTACTACATATTATTATTATTATTATTATTATTATTTACGGTTACTATGCCATTATTATTTGTCATTTTATTATGATTATTATTATTATTATTATTATTATTATTATTATTATTATTATTAATATTATTATTATTATTAAACTGGAAAGCCAAAAACTGTTAATTTTATAATGGTTGTTTTGGCAATAAAATAATTTGCATTTGCGTTTACGTTAAGTACATTGTTTTCGAAACTGAAATAGGTTAGTTTTGAATAACGATGGTAATTTATGAAAGCTCTTTTTTTGAGTTTTTTCGATAGCTGATTTTTTCAGATTCGTAACGTCAGATATAAATTAAACCGGCAAACCGCAGCCGTGATCGTTACAACCAAAATCGCAATATCGCGCATCCAAACATGTAAATGCGATTTTTAAAAATCAAAACACCAATCAAGCCATCCCGTTTGTTTGGAAGAAAAGCCTCGCCCCTTCTCCATGTCTCTTGTATGGTACTGCATCGTATAGTATTGGACGGGATTCATTGGAAAGTGGTATATTTTTTTATTCTTAAAAGCAAGAAAATTGAACCAAAAATGTTTTAATGTAACTCTGTAAGCAATTTGAGTCAGAGTCGAAATTTTTGAATTTGACTGCTGGAGTCGGAGCATCCAAATTTGAATTTATGGAGTCGGAGTCGGAGTCAGAGTCGAAAGTGTACCCTTTGCGTTTAAATTTTTGTTTGAGTGAAGTCAGAGTCGAAAATTTTTATTTAAGTGGAGTCGGAGTCGGAAATCCAAATTTGAATTTAAGGAGTCGGAGCCGGAGTCGGAGTCGCGTAACCATATCGACTCAGAGCCTGATATATATAGAAATATATAACTCTACCACAGGGATCATGATCCCTGTGGTAGAGTTATATATATATATATATATATATATATATATATATATAGAGGTATATATATACTAAGTGGAGTAAAGTGGCGCGGTTATACGCGCGGGTATATATAGCAGCATATAAATAGCAGCATATATGTTATATATATATATATA
>JABUQX010037394.1:2500-7500 GCA_015478945.1 Trachelipus rathkii | reverse complement strand
TTATTATTATTATTATTATTATTATTATTATTATTATTATTAGTTATTATTATTATTATTATTATTATTATTATTATTCTTATTAATGTACTATTATTATTATTTTATTATTTTATTATTATTATTAATATTATTATTATTATTATTATTATTATTATTATTATTATTATTATTATTATTATTATTATTATTATTATTATTATTATTATTATAATAATAATAAAATAATAGTACCCTTTTTGATGACGTTTATTGTCATGTTACTCGATAATACCGTAAAATAAATTTAAATTTAAATTCCAGTTTATTTAATTTTTAAATTTAAAATTTATAAATTATTACTAACGAATTTTATACGAATAGATAAAAATGACAAATCTCTTTCAAGCTCCTTTTATCTATCTATCTATCTATCTATCTTCATCTATCTATCTATCTATCTATCTATCTATCTATCTATCTATCTATCTATCTATCTATCTATCTATCTATCTATCTATCTATCTATCTATCTATCATCTATTCAGTGTTGCTCATTCATTTCTTCATCTATCTATCATTCATTCATCTATCTATCTATTCATCTATCTATTCATCTATCTATCTATCTATCTATCTATCTATCTATCTATCTTTTATTTATCCAACTATATATTCTTCTCTCTATCTGCTTAAATATAAGCATTTATATATATCTGCAAATAGCAGCATGTAGAAGAATATATATATATATATGCAGTATATATATATATATATATATATATATATATATATAGTTATGTTAGAAGTTGTTGTATACAGTATATATATATATATATATATATATATATATGTTATATATATATATAGTTGGTTATATATATATATATGTTATATATATATATATATATACTAATATATATTATATATTATCTAGAAAAAAATTTGCAACTCCCTCATATCTATCTATCTATCTATCTATCTATCTATCTATCTATACTTATCTATCTATCTATCTATCTATCTATCTAAAATATTTGTATGCTTCTTTATCTGGGTCTATCCATCTATATATATAGTAAGCCATCTATTTAACAGCAACAGATGTATCAAGGCCATCGATCTATCTATCTGATTCATCTATATATCTATCTTTATCTATATCTATCTATCTATCTTATTTATCTATCTATCTATTTATCTAAAAATACTTTACTTTTTAAAACTAGGTATCATGGTGAAAGATACTCCTGAGTCAAAACTGGCAAATATGGAGTACTGGATACCTGTGTATACGACTGATGTTTTTAAAAATCAAGGATTAAATTTGTTCAAGCACAGAGGAAGATAAAAAGCATGGTAATATGTTTTAATGAACCTATTTGTATGGTTACTTTAATTGTTTGTTTACTCTTTTTACCTTAATTTTACTTTAAATGTACCATGTTTACTTAAAATAAAGATAATAAAGACTATCTATCTATCTATCTACTATCTATCTATCTATCTATCTATCTATCTATCTATCTATCTATCTATCTATCTATCCATCTATCTATTTATCTATCTATCTATCTATCTATCTATCTATCTATCTATCTATCTATCTATCTATCTATCTATCTATCTATCTATCTATCTATCTATCTATCTATCTATCTATCTATCTGGTTCACTATTTTGAGTCTATCTATCTATCTATCTTCCATTCATATTCATCTATCTATCTATCTATCTATCTATCTATCTATCTATCTATCTATCTATCTATCAGTATCCATATATATCTATTTTGCAAGCCAGCTAGTTAAAATATTTGCAGCTCCTCTTAATATTAAGTAAATCTTTCCTACAAAAGTTTTATGTATTTTATTTTTTGGATACCAAATTTATAGCTCTAATGTTGAATCAGCATTTATAGTATTAGGAAGACATTAACGAGGGAAAAATGATTCATAATTACCTTAGTAATAAGGCAACGCAGCGCAAGATACATACACACATTCACACACATATACACACATACACACACGTACAAGCGAACAAACCTACAGACACGCACGCACGCGCACGCGTATACAGACACACGCACACACACAAACACATACACAAACTGGTTATGAGAATAGGTTGTCAATAGCTTTTTTTATGTGATATATTTCATGAATCTTCAATTTTGGGTGGATTAGGATTTAGGGATAACTTTTATGGATTTTTATGGATTTTAGGGATTTTTTTTATGGACTTTATGGATTATTTATGGATTTTTATTATTAAGCATTTTCCATTTATAGGTTTCTTCATGATCGTAAACGAAAACTTCTCAAGTCGCAGTTTATCACTTATAGTATAGTATAATATAGTTTAATATAGTATATTTATATATATAATTTAATATAATATATATATATATATATTATATAATATATATTATATATTATTATAATATATATATAATATATTATAATTATATATATATAATATATATATATATTAAGAGACATAACAAAATGTACAAAGCGCAATTCCTATAAGATGAACAGACAGTTCAGAAGTTAATGAAATGAACCCCTGAAATTATTTAAATTATCAAAAAATTTGATAGCTTGAATCTCTTAATATTTAATTATCTATCTATCTACCTATCATTATTATCTATTACAACTGTACTATAATTGAAAAATATAACTAAAGCAAATTAAGAGTATATATTAATGAAATTGAGGAAAACATATTTGCGGTTCGTGAAAAGTTTTTAAATTTAGTGGCTGTTGAAACTTGAAAGTACAAACAGAGAACATCTAGCGGAGGCAATGCTTCGAAGGTTGGAATAAATAGTGACTTTCTCACTGGCTATGTCCTCAATATGGCCTTTATACTACCTTCGATTAGCTCACGCCACATGCAGACATATTTTCCCAATCCTTTCCTTTTCGCTTTCCTTGATCAGCGTGTGTGGAGATGAGGAATGAATAGCTAATACCCTCAATAAAGGGGGATTTAAAAAATGTACAAATATTTACACATCATTCAAAATACCTGGCATTCCATCTAGAAAGGAAGGGTTAGAAAGGTGTCCCCGAAATGGGACAAAAGTACCACCTTGCCTCGTAGTTTCCTAGCAAGCTTTAGACATTCCAAACCCGCCGTGCACGGAGCCCTCTCATAGACATAAGGAAGTAGAAGACTGCATTCAATAGATCGAAATCACAGTGGTGAAAATAGGTGAAAAAAGGCTGTTAATACTAGTAATTTGTTTAGCAACGACAAGAGTTAGTTACTATTCATAGCTCTACTGTTCTGACAGCGTAAGTATGTTGTAAACTGACCTTAGTTGAGAGTTTTAAACGCGATTCCTGGTTGTATTAACATAAATAGAGGTGAATCACGCTCTTTCATACCCCTCAAGCACATGCATAAGTCTACATATAAGGGCGCGCGCTGTGCGCAAGTATTTACAATCATATACAATCCCCAAGATTGAGGACAAAATGCGATGCCTCAGTCCACGAGGACACTGGGTCCAATATTCAAAATCGCCTCTGCGTCATCTCATCCACGGATTGATGACGTACAGGAAGTGCTGTCCGTCCGGTCGTCAGTAATCACAAAAAAGGTTGTACTTTCAATAACGTCTTTCAATCCAAAGTCCTTCATGTCGCTCACTTAGAAGGGGGTAGAATGCCGAGTTATGCCCACTTATGTTGTTGCAATGATGGAGCAAGACTGAGACTTACAAACCATCAACTCGCAAGTGAGTAGAATCGGAATCATCGCCATATACACGTTTCTCAATTACTTTAGCAGCCACGTAACAACTTGATGGTGCAGTAGGCTAGTAGCAGTGATATTGAAAGGTTTCGGTAAAAGTGTTTCACCAAAGCGGTCGAAAATAATAGCAGCGCATTGCTATATTAGTAAATAATATTAATCTATAATGTATATATTTATAAAATATAATTAATATTTATTATATTATATATTATATAATATATAATATTATATATAAATATAATAAATATAGTATTATATATTATATATATATAATATAATAATTATTATATATATATCATTATCTTATATATATCGGTGCATCGACATTTCATATATACAAAGAGTCACAACGCATAGAAAAACTTTAATTCCCACAGGAATATACAACTGAGCACCATTCACACATTTTAGTTACCAAGGCGGAAACTATTTTAACATAAACACAATATGAAATTTTCTCTAGAGAGAAATGAAGCAAAAATAACAGAATTATCGATAACAAAGGTGATGAGTTACGTATTGGATTTGTTACAATTTAGAGAAAGCTTCCTAAAGAAATATGTTTGGAGCTTTAACAGGATCTTGAGAATGGAACCAATATTGAAGCCTATCTCAAAGTCTTAAAAATCTTTTAAATTTGAATTTACGAAGAATTTAAGTTATAAGTTTAATCATGAAACTTCAACTTTTTCTTCTTCAACTTTTCCTTTTGTAAGGCTACATTGCAGTCTTCTATTCATCAAGTTGACACAACTGTCTTAATTATTCTGAAAATATGATGCATGTTTTGAACGGTTTTCGCTCGAAAAATCGACGAAAATATTTCAAGCATTGTGGAAGTTGTAAATTTGCGCTTCAGAAGCCTGTTTCTCCCTCTTATAGAGAATAGTATCCTAGTTTAGAAACGCAATGTAAAACACGAAAAGAAAATACAACAATCGTAATTTATTTTTTATCTTATGAGATTTCATGAGTAGATCCACAGATACATCCTAATAACAAAACTGGTATAATGACTTCCGTTGATAATCTTTAACATTACTTACAATTTTGTGTACATAAACTGATCTATGTTGTCACATTTGCATAGTAAGTGAGATTTAAGCATCTATGCTCATCTATTTAAATGCACAACAGCACTCCAGAAATGTATTCTCACCCAAAAAGTTATACCATATTCTCAATTTTACAAGGGAGGAATTACTAACAAATATGGATATTAAACTTAAACGGAAAATTAAATCATT
>JABUQX010037393.1:35000-47705 GCA_015478945.1 Trachelipus rathkii | reverse complement strand
TATTTTCCTAAAAAATCTAGTTGTGAAAACGCCTGTATGTATTAAGGTAGGATATTTCACTGGAACTTGCACAATAACGCATGAAAATAGTTATGAAAATATCCACTTATTATTAATAACTTGCAAGACAGCACAGTATGCTCCACTTTAACAGATATGTTGGCGGTTATTCCAATTCTTAACTTGTACAACGGAATTCACATATACAAACATCACACACCAAGCATGTGTCTTCAGGAAAATATTCCCAAGCGCAACATTCGCGACATTCCTTACAGGTGCAACGAAAACTGTCAAAATGTATATCGACCTTTTCGTTCCACTGCTTCTTAAGCTCGTCCTTAAAAACATATTCGGGATGGAGAACTCAGGATCGGGAATAGAACACACGGCCTTATTAAGCGTCTTCTGAGTTCCTGTGGCCCGAGTCGCCTTGGGTCATAAATTCAAAAAATATAAACACAGGAATACACATCTCCAGAATGAATGATTTCACGGGACTACCCCACACTAACCACTCTATGCGAACAAGTACAGGGCTTAAATTTTAGTCTAACATAGATCCAATTGACTTAAATCTGAGAATTGAGGAAATCTTTAAAGTTACTTATTACAGATCCTAATAGGATACCCCGCAATATAATCCTAAATTTTATATAAATATTTTACAATGTTAATTATAAATGAAATGAAAATTTATAATTAATAATTAATAATTTTAAAACAAAAAATAAAAATAAATAAATAACATATCAATTAATAATAATTAATTTTAATACTATTACGTTATATAAGATTTAAATTTGATAATAATTAAATAGAGTCTTATTTATTATACTCAAATGAATAGAGTTATATAAATAAATATTATTTAAAAATATATAGTAATAAATTATAAATAGGGTATATATAACTATATTAATTAATATATATATTTATATATAATATGTATAAAATAATTTTAATTAAAGAGGTAAAAAATTCCTAACTAATCCTAAATATAAATTAGTATAATTTAATAATTTTTAATTTATATTATAAAAAATTTAATTAGGATTTGTGATTTACATATATTATATAATATTAATCTACTCATATTAAAAAAATTAAAGGGTATAATAGAATATATGCACTCAAAACTGTATAAATATATAATAATATATTAATTTAAATATTATAAATTAATTATATATATTATAGCGTTCTTCACTTTGTAGAAAACGCCAATACGTGCTCCCTAACACACACAATCACACTACCTATCACAAACGTCACATTGATATATTAATAATATAATAATTTAATTAATTAATATTATATATATAAATAATATAATAAATTTTATAATAAATATAAATTGATTTGTAATAAATACATTAAAATGAAATGTTATATATATACCAAACTAATAACTTAATAACTAATAATAAAAAATTACATGACAATTTAGATTATTACTATCGAAAAACTATAATAGAGATTATAGAGTAACAAGAAAACTGATATCAATTATATAGTAGTATATCATCACGTATGAAATTGTTATAGGAAATGTATAAAAATAAATTTTTTAATTTATTGATTTATATAATATTATTTTATATTATGAATCTCCATAACTACTGATATAGGTAGATAGAAAACTAATAAATCATATAATATTGTAGAATCAGCGATTATTAAATTTTATTTAGTGGGGCTAGAGATGCTACACGACGGTATGAGGTACAGTAGGGAGGGATATCGATATTTAATAATACCTTGTAGGGTAAGAGTGAGGTGGAGGAAGGCACCACCGCGATCAGGACACCTAATATATACCCTAAGGGAGAGAGGATAGAAGATTGGGAGGTTTATACCTGAGGATAACCTACATTCCCGCGGAGACGTGAAGTAGTATCCTACCCTCACCGGTATACCGTACGGCTAAACCTAGAAGGTCACCGAGAGAACCGCACCTGACATCTTTGCATCTTATTGGGAGTTTACACACCTGTGGTAGATAGTCACCCACTTTATTATTGTATTATTATAATAAAAATATAAATAAATCTTTATATTTCATATATAATTATATATAATTCAATTAAATAACTTATATATAAATATGTAAATTTATTATATATCTTATCTACCATATATCGTAGTTTGGAGAATTATAAAAAAATAAAAAAATATATCATATTAATTTTATATTTATATCCTATATTAAATATACAAATAATTTTATCACATATCGCTGGATTAATTCAATGAGAATAATTACGTAGTTATCAAGTTCTTCGTGGTGATACCCATATCTATTTTAAAGTTTCGAGTCTACATTAGCGCGGTTTACTTCTGGTATAATAGTTTCATACTCAGGGTGAATTTATACGGTTATATATATATTATATACTCACATCACTTAAATATTTATATATAAGTATTAATATATTATATATTATATATATATATATATAATATATATATAATATTATATATATATATTTATAATTTATATATTAATATATATATATATATATATATAATTATAATATATATATATATATATATTATATATATAATATATTACTATATATATATTTAATTTAATATATAATATTAATAATAATATAATATATTATATATAATATATATATATATTTAATTTATAATTAATATAATATAGTATATTAATATCAATTCAAATTACAGCCACCTCACTTACACAAAATAAGATCCATTTACGGTAAATTTCAGAAATTTATTTATAAATCTTTCGTTATCTTTTTCCCATATATAATATATTGAAAAATAAATAAAAAATACTTCAAAATATATATATAATCACAGTAGATGCTTTTTTGAACGTCCTCTATTAGAATGGTTAATTGTAATCTATAGTAAGAACTTCTGTCCCTATATTACGCTGAAATTGAATTTTATATTTAAAATACTTTTGAAAAACTTTAGGTGGTTAATCAATTTATTATTTATGGTTAAATTAGTTGGTTGGTGAATTAAAATTAGCTTATGTAAAGGTAAAATACTTTATAGGTTAGTAGGGTTGAAGGTTTTATGTTTAGGGATTTAAGTTATTAGGTTAACTTTAAGTTTTGTTGGATTCCTTAGAGAAACTCTTATGTTTAGTTCACGTGTTACATTAGTTTTTGATCAACAGGAAAAAGAGAAGCGTATTCAGCACTTCTGTTTCTTTGTAGAAAGTGCGGACACAAAAAATTAAACTTAGTACAGTAGCTAAAATTTATCATTCCTACTGTAATTATAATTTAAAACTAATTAATTGGAATATAATATGCAAAAGATTATACATTAAGCTTGTCTGGCGATTTTAAACAATTACAGCAACCTATGTGATATGCAACTGCAAAAAAAAAGTTAGTCAGTGGGAGTTCCTGCGAAAGAATAGAAGAGATAGAATTTATAATAAGCACGGTTAAAAATAATTCCGAATACTTCATCTTTAATCGGTAGGGTTTTTTTCTATCCTTAGGCTAGCCTTTTAACGAACAGCCTTTTTGTACTCGAGGAAGGTGGTCGAGAATGAAGTTGGATCTAATACGTGAGTATATATATATAGGTGTTTGTATTAAAAAAATTTACATATTTTAATTTTTTATTTATACAGTATATAAGAAAATAACTACATAAAACAGTTTATAAAATAACAATAATTAAAACCTCTTTTTAGATAAAGCCATCAGAAACTTTACCAACGTAATTAAGAAAGCAGCAAACATGTTCATGCCCAAAAGGATGGAATGCGAAATTTTAAAAGTATATGCGATAGAAAAAGAGACACTTTCTTAAAAGTAACGACAATAGCGATACTTTAATATTTACATAATACTTAACATACATACCTTACGCTATATTTAATGCACAACACCTATACACCTATTACACACTATCAACCTGTATTAAACATATGATAGCTACAACATACCTAGATCAACTAATAAACACTACTAACCTTAACTATCACTCATAGATACAACCACAGTATACATTATAAGGCACATAATCATACCACATACCTAGACAATACGCACATACACTTACTACAAATACCTACTATTACACTACGACTGCACCATAGTTAGTAATTACACTTAATACACTTTAATATACTTACCCACTAAGATATTTACATACTCATCATACTGATTTTAAGCAAATAAATAGAACACTTATTTCACATTTGATCACAAACCACATTATTATTATACATCACATAGCATACCTACATAATGAATCAATATTATAATTTTAGTACTTAATTAATATCTTTTTACACTTACCAACAATTTATGAACACTTATATACTATACACTTCACACACTTATATTATACAAATATTAATTCACTTATCCAACTATTCTAATTACCCATAGTTTAACATCACTATTATAACACTTACAACTCATTCAACACTTAATCAACTTACACACTTATATTTATAGCTTACAAACACACAACACATGAATTTAATATCACACATTATATATATTATATATATATATTTCCACGTATTTACTCTCGTTCATAAGCCGATCCACCGGCTCGACTTCTTGAGAATTATACAAAACACATTTGGCTCTATCATACTTATTAATCACAATTATATGTTACAATGTTAGCGATATACTTTACTTATAACCCACATTAACGATCACACTACCTACACAACTCTACAGCCTCAATAAACGAACAAACCTTAACACACATCTACCACGCTTATGACACACCCACAGCCTTCGCACAAATCACAACTCGAAATATTATTGAAGGCGTTAGCTCATTGATAGCCACACTCAAATCATCTACAGAACGAGCTCTCCAAACTTTGATGCCTCAAAACTTTAGATGCCTCCAAAACTTTGGATGCCTCAAAACGTTTAATGACTTAGCTATGTTGGCTCAAGCTTTGATGGCTACACTTTGATGGCTCAACTTGATGTCAACTTGGTCGGCTCAGCTTTGATGGCTCAATTATTTTGTTGGCTCAGCTTTGATGGTTCATCTTTGATACTCATCCTCTATCGAGTTAGTATATGAAAGTCAATCTTATATGCACTACTTATTATAGACCTTATATATATATTTATGAATATTAGGATTTATCAATTTAACTTTGAATGTACAGTCATTATCATTTATATATGATTTTGCTTCTATTTTTGCCTCTAACTCGCCAATCCTCAGGTTAAAACTATCAGGATTATTATTGATTATTGAGTTTATTAAATTTACTTTAATGGTTTCCCAACCCTGAGGAGCCTAGAATAAATAGCTTAAAGGGCTTACATTTACAGGTAGATTCTACCTAACCTATGTCGGATATCAAGGTTATCGCGCGTATGATGACTTCGATTGGGTGTAAATCATTTACAGGAGATTGACTAGGAGATATTTGCAGTCCTATGAAAGATAAAATGAGATAAACAGTTCCGTGATTTATTCTAGCCGCACTACATATGAAATACATAAGATACACAATTGAGATATAAATAAATAATATTAAATCCATAAGCCAATAAATATTGGGTTGCGGGGTTGACTGTCTTTGCGCGGGGGAATCTATTAAAGCCATCATTAATTATGATACTAGTGCGATCTTCATGGTTATTGGGTCTAATTATATACCGCTTAATTATGGGTATACATTTATATGATGAGGAAGACATCAATATATTTACAGAGCGTTGTATCTATGAATAGTATTATGGGTAGTGTAGAAAATTAGGCTAAGAAATTAATGATTACCCATAGTTAAATTAGGTAAAAGTGAATCACTATAGCATATTATATTATCAAAAATACACCAATCGACTCCCTCATACCTTATAACATGGGGTAGGCTTCAATATTAGTGGCTTTCTATGTTCAGGGTATTGCTAGAAAACGGTAAAGAATAGAAGTATATAATACTTGTATTTAAGTATATAATACAATACAATGATACAAAATATAAGTATTTTTATAAAATAGGGGATAGACACCAGATATATTATAGTATGAACTATTATTACTATATAAGCTCAGGGGTTGGTACACCAATATTAGTTATACAGATTTAAATAAATACTTTTGAAGTCATTACATAAAGAAATGTAACCATCAAAGATGAACTGACAAAGATGACGTTATCAAATAGATGAACCATCAATATAGGTGGTGGTCAAAAGATGACGTCAATCGAAGGATGAGTCATCAATTAAGATGAAGCCATCATAAGTCTATGAAGCCATTACCAAAGTTTGAGCCATCAACAGCTTGAGAATGATATCGAACATTAAGTTTTGAGCTTATATCAACAAAGTTATTATAGCCATCCAACATAAGTATATTATGTAATGACTATATTACCCTCATAAGTTGTAATTAGCCATCAATAATAGTATAGCATTTTGAGCACTTAACTTAATTGACTAAGTATCAATTAAAATAGAGTTGAGGCAATCAATAGTATGAGTGCATATAATCACATAAGTATTATTTAAGGATTATACAAAAAAGTAGAGTAACTATCAAAGTTTAGTTAAGGCCATCTAAAGCTTAGATTAGACCGATATAAAAATATATACATTTATATATTATAATATATATTAAATATATATAATATTATACAAATATCGAGTGTATGCTTGGTTTAGTGTATATATAAGCGGAGAGTTGTTAAGTTATTTATGTTCATAATTAAGGTAGTAGAGATGTATAAGTTAGTCTTAAATGGGTAAGTGTCATATATGTTATACACTTAATGAAGAATGAAGTGATAAAGTATTGATAAAGTGTCTATGGCTGGGGTGTAAGGTTGTGTGTGTTATTAATTACTATTAGTGTAGTATGTTAGTAAGCGTAAAAGGTGTAAGTGGGTAAGAATTTTAGATTGCTGAATAGAAGTATGTGAGACGTATGTCACAATTGTGTCTATACGTAGTAGATATGTATAAAGATGCTCAGCTAATATGTGGTGAAATGTAGTGTAAGTGTCTATGGGTAAGTGTAAGTGTGGTATTAAGTGTCCTACTCACGCTGGGTGTCTTAAAAGGTAGGGAGATGGTGTATACCTGTGAATGGGAAGTGAGTGATGTGTAAGCGTAGATGTGAGTGAGTACTCTGAAAAGCTTGTGTGAGTGTAAGTGTTACTTAGTATCCTCCAATGGCAGAGAGTGATGTAGGTGTACCGGTGGTTGGTATGTCTAAGGTAATGGCGATGAAATGTGTTCTTATGTTATTTGTGCGTGCGCGGTGATTTCAGGTTGTAGTGTGGAGTAAAGCGTGATGGATGGTGTCCTATGATGTATGTAGTTGCCGGATTGTCGCTCTGGTGTGTGTGCTTCGCTGTGTGTTGGATATGTCGTGTGTGGTAGTAGTGTGTATAATGTGTGTGATAGTGTAAGGATGTAGGTGGTGAGCTAGGGCGGGTGGTACTGTGTGGGTAATAAAGTAGCTCTTTAATTGAGAGGGTGTGCGTTTGTGCGTGTGGTGCTAGAGCGATAGTGTGTGGTGCAGGTGTGAGTTGTAAGTAATCACATATTCATATATATATATATAATATATATATATATATAATATATATATATTCATATATATACTATCATATATATTATTATATTAATACTCAAATATAATATATAATAATAATGATATATAAACAATATATATAATTATCTATATTATTTATGATAATTTATTATTTATTAATTTATTATTATTATTATATTAATTATTTAATTTCCATCTATTAATTATTATTATTTATTATTATTATTATTGTGCTTACAAAAGATAGATTAAATATTTCTTTATCCTTATGTGTTTAAATTATTAATTAATAATTGTTTTTTCTAGGTTATTATTATTATTATTATTATCCTATTATTTTATTTTCATTATTATTATTATTGGTAGCTTCCACGTGTTTAATTATATAATATCATTATTATATAATATTATATAGTATATCATATTTACTTAATATATATATATATATATTATTATATGCTATATATATATATATTTAAATAATAACATATAGTATAATATATATTATATATATATAGTTATATTAATATATATATATATATATATATATATTATATATATATATATATATTATAATATATATATATACTTATATATATTAGAGCATTATTATTATTATTTTACATTTTTAATTCTTATTGTATTATTATTATTATTATTATTATATATTAATTATTATATATTATTATTATTATATATTATTATTATTATTATTATTATTATTATTATAGTTTAAGTAGTAGAAGATTAGGCTGGTTAGGATTAGGTAACCTAACCTAAAGAGAAAGAGGGTCAGAGGGAACCAGAAAGTATGGTACAGTTTATAATTCTCTTCTCTCTTAGTCGCGGATAGCCTATCACTATCTGACAAAAGGAGGGTGGAACCATAGGATCCACATCACCAATATGTGATTAACAGAATTATGTCCATACAGTGGGCGAATAAAGACTCTTATATAAACTGGAGTAACTGGAGAGTATCTGAGCAGAAGGAAAAATTCACGCAATCTGAACAGAAATTTCCCGGCTTCATTGAGACTACTTAACTCTAGTATATGGAGAGGAGGGAGGAGGCCATGAGACTCTGTGTGAATCCAGGGATTCGCAGAAAGGAGGTCATTGCAGACCATGCGGGTCGTATTCCAAGAATATTTTGTTGTTTAACAAGGTGAGACTTTTGCTTTTCCCCTGGTCCGTGTTGAAGCGGGATAAAACAGGAAAGGCATTAGAGTTATTGTGTGGTTTTAAAGATGCGCGCACGCACATATTGAAGAAGTTAGTTTTTTAAGAGTTAAATTTCACAAGAATTTCGCGGATATAAGGCCGTCTGAGAAATCCCGACCACAATCAGTATGAATTCGGATATATCGTGGACAGATAAACTAGATAATAGAGAAGCTAGAAACAAAGGAGGGAGCACATTTGAAATGAGAGAGGAATACAGAGCTAACCTCCAGCGAGACGGGATATGCACTCGGAGACAGGAGCTACTATGTCCATATAGCAGAAATCAATTATCAGGTAGGCAGGAAAAATAACGGTGGAAATAATTGGCCATCTATAAATATGATAATGTAAAAAGAAGAGAAGCCATGCCTTTTATCTAATAAGAGCATGAAATGGACCACCGACCTGAGAAAAAAACTAGACCAGAGTAAGCAAAGCGAAAGAAGGAGGAATCCAAAGGAAGGTAGCTTAGAAGAGTAGCTATGCGATCATAGCCCTGAGGCAGAAGCCTTATGATTTTATCTCTAAGGTCTTAACCTACTATCACAGACTCCTCTACATCAAATTCCTAATTAAGTAGCATAAAGAAAGTTAACCGCTATATGGAATCAATGATATATATATATTAAATTAATATAAATAATATATATATATACTGGAGGTATATTACGAATAATAGGAGATTATTAACTCGCGGGCTTATTTATTATTTTAATTAATATAATGAGATTTTAGTATGTTGGTTTAAACGAAGGTTTATATATTAAATTATATATATATATATAATATTATATATATTATATATATTATATTTATATATGATATAATATAAATATATATAAATTAATATATATTATTATTGATATATATATAGTACTATAGTATATTAATATAAGTATTATATATTAATATATACATTTAATTAATATATAGCTATATAGGATATAATAATATATATATTATATATTATAATATATATAATAATATATATATATATATATATATATTATATATATAATAAATATATATGAATATATATTATATATATATATATAGACTATATTAATACTATATTATAATAATATATATTATATATATATATATAATATATATATATTATATATAAATATATTTATATAATATATATAGTAGTAATAAATACTCACCTGTTTATATATATATATATATATATATATAATATATATATATATAATATACTATATAGTATATATATATTATATATAAAATCTATTAATATATTATATTTTTTATATATTAATATAGTATATATCACATTTTATATGATATATATTAATATATAGTAAATAGGTGCATAATTAAAATAATTAAAGTAATATAATGATATATATAGCTTAATCATACTTTGATGTACGGCTACATAAACTCACTATCATGAACAGCTTTAGATGAAGATGATAAGGTACGTGTATGAAACTTTATATAATAGCTAGTATTAATAATATTGTTATTGCTTTCCAAAAACTTGCACACTTCACTTTCTAAACCTTCGGCCTTTTGATTTGCTATGGGGATAAACCCCATCAATGACTCATTAATTTGAAGCTTCTTTTCATCGTAATTGATGCAGACATATCTTATTACTACTGACAGTTGGTCAGTTTTAGAAATATCTTGGGTCGTATCTAAAAGAAGAAAAAAAGGGCTCATCTTATAATATATATCTAAGTTTTACTTATTATGTCACGGAGCACATCTTGTGAAGCCAAACTAATGAGTTCATTCTGAATAGGAGCACTCATATATTTTGTTCTGCTTTTCTCATTCTCCAGGTGACTTTTAAGAAGCGGGTCAGACCTGGATAACATCAATAATATTGAGAAAGTTTCCAGATTTACTATCAATGTTTCTTTTATCTCACGATGCCCTTGAATGCTAAATTAACAAGTTGACAATCATTATATGACGTCAAATTTCGGCCCTTCGAGTTAAATTTCACACCACTTCGCTACATCTTCTTGTAACATACACTGGATATCTTTCAGATTTTTCCTTATACTGTAGGTTACACATTCATTCAAGTAAACTTTACTCATTTCATGTTCTTTAATTTTCTTAAACCTTGCCAATTATTTATTGTGCCTTTACACCAAGCGTTATTATAATGCGGATCCAGTCTATCGGCAAAGAGCCAACAAGGTTCACAATACACACCATTCAATAGAGGTGAGTAACATAACCAAAATATGTCTATTTTTTGGCCTGTTTTAGTTTTAAAATAATAGTAGTCAGAATTGAATGACCTATTTGTTAAAACTTCTTTTGGGAAAGGTCCTTGAGGTTTACATGGTTTTGAATTTAACACTGATATTTTAAAATCGTCCTGCAATAAATCATTTTCACAATAAAGGCCAATATCTGTATTTATCGTGTCAAAATTACCAGTATCCGTTATACATATTTCATTTCTATCATCAATAAACTGATGAACATCAGACCCTGTCATAGAATTTGCACTGCAATCTCCGTTATCGGGCTCAATACCATTATTAATCCGCTTACTTACCTGACTGGATCCAGCAACAGCCACGTCATTTTTCTCCTGTTGCACACTCACTAATTTGGGGCTTAAAAGTTGCTCATGTTCACTTTTTGACAATCATTAATCGTATCATCACTAGAAATGGTTGCTAGTAGCTGTACTACACTAACCTTACCGGTCTAAGCTTTGAGTTTAAAAATGTGGGCTCTCGTATCTTGTGGAAAGTCTATCTTTGGACTTTTTCTTTTTATCTTTCTTCATTTCCTTTATGGAGAATTCTTCGCTACCACTTAGGAGCGATTCTTACTTTCTTAAACTCCTAATATTTTATAAAAAAAAAAAAAAAAAAAAAAAAAAAAAAAAAAAAAATAAGACAATATAAACAAACAAACACATATCACTTGACATCAGAAGAAACATAACACGTGGGAAAATAACGGCTCAACTGTTTGACCAAAGTAAGACAATTATATTATAGCAATGGCGGTTTGGCGGCACTTCTGATTTGGGACTTTTTCATTAATCAACGTGATGCCATGCGTATGGCGAAGTTATCACTTTGAGTAGGAGTAGAGGATGCCGATTACATATAAAAATTAAAATATTTAAAATATATGTGATTTTTCTATGGTTTAAACAAAATACTAACAATATATTCCGGGTTAAAAAAGTAATCGTATTAGATATATAGTATTTACCTATATAATTGTATCAACAAACAATGAAATAATATAACTATATTAAAATATATATACCAACTATTATATAATATTTATCATAATATATATATATATAGCAACACATATATATTATAATAATATATACAGATAATATATATGAGTTTAAATATAAATCATCTATACATATTAATAAATATTTTAAGAATATTTATAATAAAAATAATTACTATAGGATATTTTTGTAGATAGAGATAATATCATAAAGTTCAAGCGGACGGTGAGAGAATATAATATAATATACATTACTATACATATATTATAATATATATATAACTTTATGGAGAGAGAGAGAGAAGAGAGTTAGAGAGAGTTTCATTATGGAGTTTTCATCGAAAAAAGTGCTCTTCCACCACTTCTTCATTGCTCACCGCCGTGGCCTCTCGGCTCCTGCTTCTCCCAGAGAGAGGAGCCTTGCTGGGTATAGCGTTATTATATATTACGCACATCTGGTTAAAAACTTCCATTTATTTGACTCACTACCAGAAGGGTTTAGGAAGTGGAAGAGATTGGTTAAAAACAGAAAGGATGTGTTGTATTAAATTCGTTAGGAGAGTGGTAGTGGAGTATTTCTGTAATAAATTCATGTTGTAAGTTTTATTTACGAATGAAGGGAGATGTTTTATTCAGGATTAGTTTTCCTAATATTTTAGATACTGTAGAATG
>JABUQX010037393.1:17500-25000 GCA_015478945.1 Trachelipus rathkii | reverse complement strand
CACGAACGTGTTCGTTTGTTGGCCCCAATTTTGCCCACTAATTTGGTCTCAAAAATCACATTCCCTCTCCAAAATAACGCTTATCGTCTGCTATTAGAAAATATAGAGGAAGTTTACCTTCCCGCCTTGAGAAATAGGATACGAGACGTCTTCAAACAGGGCATGAAACCCGAGGAGTTGCCAAGTGAATATCTCCATCGAGTAAAGGGGGTATTGGGGAACAAAAGCTTCGATGTATTAGTAGAACACAATCCTAAATTTGCCATTGACCTCTTTTTAGAGCAGATGCCCCAAAATGTCCAGATGTCGGTGTATTCTTTGGCTGAAGAAAATGACCTGCAGAGGATGGTTAAGGTCGCAGATGACCTTTATAGGAACTTTGTTCGAAAGGGAAGAAATTACCAACAACCAAACGACGAACAGACTTGGGGTTCTGTAAATTCTGTGCGCAACAGAACCGACGCACGAGAAACAGCCTCCGCCTACCCACCTCTCAGCGCGCGCGACCAAGAGCGCAAACATGAAGCTGGTAACAGCGGTGAAGGCCAGCTTTCCCGCCAGATGGCCGACCTCACGAAGACTGTAAACGAGCTCGCCCGCTCACTTCAACAGTTCATTAAAAGCCAACCAGACACAGCTGAGAGGGGAAATAGGACACGCGACAAAAGTAGGTCACGCTACTCAGGATCAGATGCGAATGGCTATAGCAAAGCATTTAATAACGCTGTAAATCAATTATGCTTCTATCATTCTCGCTATCTCTTCAAAGCCTATAAATGTGAGAGTAGTGAGTGTCCTATGTATCCATTAATATATAGTAATAACGAGAGAAATGCTACCAATAATGTCCCATCATCGTCGGGAAACTGCTAAAGAGGCTGCCAAATTTACCCAAATAGCAGCCAGAATCATAGCTCACAATAGAAAAGTGAATTTAATAATTGTTTTAGAAGTGATAAATGAACCTATTACAAACAGTGATGTGTGTAATGAAATAAAATACAAATAAAAGTGCGGTGACTGTGATGCCACCTACATAATAACTCTATAACATTAAATATACATGTGGCAAAAATACTACTACTACTACTACTACTAACTACTACTACTACTACTCACTTACTACTCTATACTACTACTATTAATATAAATAATAATAAAATAATAATATATAATGATAATAATAATATAATAATATTAATAATATAATAATAAGTAATAATAATATATAATATATATTAATATAATAAAATAATATTAATAATAATTTATAATAATAATAATTATAATAATAAAATAATAATAATAAAATAATAATATAAATAATAATATAAATAATAATAATAATAATAAATAATAATAATATAATAACATGAAAATAATATTATTATTAAAAACAACATGAACAATAATGATCCTGAAATTGATCAAAATGTAGATACAACTACCAGCACTAACCTTATGGAAAATATAAATCCATCCAAACATAACATAAAAATGAAAAAAATGAACAAATAAATAAAAACTTTATCAATGAAATCTATTCAATTCACTCAAATAGGGGGACTTTCTCCTTCGAGTTTAAAAACACTAATATTAAATATGAAGAAGTGTATTATTGAACAGAAAGCAAAAATAAATAAATGAATAAACATATTATATTACATAGTACCGATGTCAACAAAGGTCTTGAAACCGATGTTTCAAACTATATGGGTAATGTACAAAACAATAATTTTATCACTACTGTTAACCCTTTGCATGTGGGGTATGTCTTTTTTCAATCAAATTTATTAAATGGGAGGGGTGTTACAGACAATACAAGTGAAAGTGGAAGCAATGAAGCAATATCCTGTCAGACCCAACTGATTTGAGTGCTGATGACGAGCGCTGCTTAAGCAGTAAGATAGTTACAGCCGCTGTTGAGGGAGACAAAAGGGTTTGCAAGATTGACAATTTGACCTTGTATATAGTCTATGACACATTAAATAAGATCGATTATTTGGTAGATTGTGGCTCAGTGAGCAATATCTTATCGAGCAATGCTAATGACCATCAAAAAGCACCTATAGGATACCTGCTCGCAGCCACAACTCAAAAATGCTACTATGATATTAAAAATCTTTGAAATCGATTGGATTGGGACGTCTTATCGGGATACCTTTTATTATAGCTAAGTAAGTACAATATTTAGGATAACCTTTTAAGACATTGGTTGAGATGGGCATTTAATTTGGAAAAGAAGTTATTGTTAGATACAACGTCACAAATAATACCTTAAATTGAGTAGAAATGTGAATTTTATATTTAATGATGCTCCTGCTTTCATTCTCCTTCAAATCCTTCTCTCTCTCTCCTCCTTCCGTTGTGATGTTCTCATATTCTTTAAAATTCTTAACTGAGTTATTATGAAATATCAGAAGATCTTTGTAACCCCTATCTCCGGGAAACCACCACATAAAATTAAAACAAGAAAACGGTGGAATGAAATCTTTGAAAAATATAAAAATAAAAATAAGAGAATGAGCACAGCACTGATAGCTGAGGACGGTCAAATAACTACTGACGAAGAAACCGCATTTATTCCAGAAAGAGTATTAATAGAACTCGCCAACGCTTATCCTTACAAAATCGACATAAAAGGACCTCCCATCTCCCTCAGGCCGAGGAGGGTCCCCCATAAACTCTATGCTCAAACAAAAGCAGAACTTGACAACCTAGTAGCCACAGGAGTCCTACGCCGCAGCAACTCACCCTGGTCTTTTCCCATGAGTATTCTAGAGAAAAGCGAAAATCGAGTCAGAATAATTTCAGATTTTAGAGAGTTGAACAAAAGAGCTGAGATAGGAATCTATGGACTTCCGCACCTACAGGATGCAGTATCAAACCTGCGGGGGAGCCGTCTCTTCACCAAACTTGATGTAACCCAGGCCTTCTACTCAGTGCCATTGGACCCCGACTCACAAAAGTACTTTACCATCACTTCAAACGTCGGGTCTTTCACCTACAGGAGCCTTCCCATGGGCTATGTTTCCTCTCCCTTTATCTTTCAAGCTTACATTGACACAGTCATACAAGGCCTCCCAAATACTCAGGCCTATATGGATGATATCTTGATTCACACAGAGACCGAGGACGAGCACAAAATCCTCCTGGAGAAGGTGCTGAAGAGGTTAAAATACCTACATATCAGTTTAAATCCCGCAAAATGCCAAGTGGCCAAAAAAGAGATTGATTACTTGGGATATACTGTAAATGAAAACGGTATCAGACCTAATCACGAGAAAATTGGGGATATCTTAGACACCCCAAAGCCCAGGACCATCAAAGAATTAAGATCTTTCCTGGGAAGAGTTAGCTTTTATCGAAGCAGCGTTCCGCTATTTTCTGAAATAACAGCGCCCCTAAATATGTTTTTGAAGGGAAAACCTTACTCAAACCGCCGCGTCTGCTGGAATTCAATAGCAGACAAAGCCTTCGAAAATATTAAAAAGGCTGTTGAAAATGCTTCTGTGCTTGCCTATCCCGGTGCATCTTCTACTTACAAAATTATCATACATACCACAGATGTATCTGCAGCGGCTGTTATCTTATCCACTACTGCCGAAGACGACCATCCGATTGCATTTTATAGTTCAATTCTCTCTCCTACAGAGAGGAATTATGACGAAGCAAATCGACTGTTAGTCTGCCTAACGAAAATCTTCAAGAAGTATGGATATCTCCTCACAAATAAAAATATTAATATAGAAACCAACTGCAGAGAGCTCATAAACAAATATAAAAGATCAAATGATGACAAAAACTTTAATATTCGTGAAATCAGAAGTCTAAATATTTATTAACTAGTTACAAAGTTTCTTTCAAATTAATAACAAAAAAGAAAAATCCGCTAGAAGAATATTTGTTAATAAATAATATAAATAATGTTGATCAAAATGACGAAGAAACTGAAGCTACTGACGAAGTAAAAACAGCTGAAATCACACCCTCTCCTACGAATGCTGTGATTGGTCCTCGCCTCAGCAAACTGGCCAATAAGAGCGAAGATCCCACACTCCACGTGGAGTCCTGTTCGAATTTTACAACCGCTTATAAATATGAGGAACTTTCTCCAACACTAAAAGCTCATTATCATCGGACAATAAAACAAAACCACACCCGTGCTGCGGTCGGCATTCCAACAAAGGGTAAAAAGGTAGACCTTTTAAATAACCAACTTGTAAACAAAAGAAATTCCGAAAATACTTCTCATGAGAAAAAAGGAGATTTAAACCCAAAAGGATTGAGAATGAAAGAGAGAGTACAAATGGAAGAAAAAGAATTACTCAAAATAAGTGAAAAATCACCACCTAAGAAGTTAGATGAAATAAATGATATTCTTACGGAGAATACTCGAATAAACTTGATTCAGCGCTATAATGAAGCTCATATTGAATTAATAAAGCGCTTCAGGAAAGAAGTTAATTACGCTGAAATTAGTAAAGACCAGTTAGAAGATGAGTACATAAATTCATTACTTAAAAATAAAGAAAAAAGTTCGTTAGTCATAAAGAAGCAACCCTTCTGGTTTAAGAAAAATGAAATCTCCCTTTACGTGGATACCTCTTTAAATTATGCCAGAGTCATTCTCCCAGATCAACATATAGATGATATTATACGGATGACTCATGCCCAGGGACACCTTGGTATTTCTCGGTGTCTCACGGCCCTAAAGGGGGACTTCGTGTTCCGCAGCATGCATAAAAGAGTGAAGGCACTCGTGAGGAGCTGTCCCCAATGCCAAATAGGAAAAATCGGGCGTGGCATAAATCCCATTTACGGAAAATACAAAGAAGTTTCCTACAAGTTCCAAGATTTAAACTGTGATATATTGAAATTACCTGTCTGTAGAGGGTACAAGTACTTATTAACCCTCATTGATAGGTACTCTCATTACGTGTGGGCTTTTCCCTTGAAGGATATCACCAAAGAGACAGTTGTTAAAACATTAATTAATCAGCTAATTCCGATGTGTGGAGTTCCCAGCAACCTCATCACAGACAAAGGAGGAAAATTTTACATCACATTTATTTGAAAGTGTATGTAAACTGTTAGGAATAATGCATACAACTACCGCTAGCTATTCACCATTCAGTAACAGCAAAGCAGAAGTAACCCATAAGATGATTCTAACCAGTTTAAGAACCATGCTAGCTGAACCAGGCATGGAGAGTCAAGGGTGGTTAGATGTTTTACCATTCGTCTTGTTCGCACTCCGGCTCGCTCCTATCTCAGAATCGGGCATCTGTCCCAGCAAATTGATGTACGGGCAAGATATAAACATTCCTGACGGCTTGCTAGACCCTTCTGTCCCAGACGGACCAAAATCCTATGATAATTACATTGAAAAACTGGCGGGGCTCATGGCCAAACCGCTCTCCCAGAGGACTAACTTACGAAACAGAAGTGTGTTCGTTCCCCCTTAAAAGATGCAAAATATCTACTGGTAAAGAGTCAACAGTACAACCTTGGTAAACTCTCACCAAGATTCCACGGACCTTATAAAGTCATTAAGATCACTAACAACAACGCTCATATTATAAAGGGGGATAAGGTGGTAGTTGAGAACCTAAGAAATGTCAAAATTTTCTACAACCTCGTTCCTGACCCACCCAACCGCCAGAAAAACGCGGAAGAAAAGAAGTAGAGAAAAGAAATGAGGAACCGAGGTAAATATCTCTTGAGGAAAATAGGAGATTAAAGACGTTGTTATGGTAATTAATACGAGAACCAAAGTGTTTAAAAAAGGTATTAAATATACATATTGTAGTTCTTTATCCTTCCACAAGTAGTATTTCACCTGTTCTTCCCCTTTCCTCCACTTTATATTTCATGTATCCAAGCGAAGGAGGGTGAAAAGTATCTCTGTGAAGTCGGAACTAGGGGCCTCACCCCTATTTCCGAAACAGAGATCCTTTTTGGCACTCGAGGCCACCAGTTCTAAGGTGAAATTACGATAGGGAATCCTTGTGAGACAATAGCATGCAGTGTCTTAGAGTGTATGCAACTCTGTAAGAGGCTATTGCAAGTCTCATGCATATCACTTTGCATCAATGGTGGTCTGCTTCATACTTACATAATGTACATTATTTGAAATTCAAGTGTTTGGCGCCTCTTCCCTTCCCAAAGGAAAGGACTGCCAAACAAACGAGGCTGTTATTGGTGCTTGAGCCCAGAAGGGACGCCACCAAATGACGCTCGGGAGTATTGTAGGGACCCTCATAGCGTGAGGATGCTCTAAGAAAGTTGTAAGTTCAAACCAAACGCCGGCAGGCTATTTAGGATAGAAAATTAGTGCCCTCTCTTATATGTTAGTTTCTGTGTAATTTATTATAGTGCTAACGCCGAGTTGTGCATCTTAATTACCTATTCATTTAGTTGATCAAAACCTTATCGGTCAATTGTTCATCTTCACTATCATAATAAAGCATACGAGGAACGTAACATTATCAATCAATTTCCCCCATGATTTGATGAGTGCAAAGCTCACTTGACATGCATTTTTGATAAGCTGAAGTGATTTCAGCGGATATAATAATATATTATATATACTATATATATAATATAATAATATATATTAATATATATATATAATATATATATTATACGTATTATTATATATTTATCATATTTAATAATTGTTATATATATATATAATACTATAGTATATATATATAACACTATATTATATATATATAAATGAAAATGAAAATAATATTGAAATTTGAAAAAAGGATTGGTTTATTTTTTAACTCATCTGGTCAGTCATCTCCGCATCAATTGATGATTGGACGCTTCGCCACTGACTCTAATAAAGTTAGAATAAGCGGTTTATCTCATAGCTGATTAAAAAAAATTGTTTAAAAAAGTGTGATCTAAATCACAAGCTTTACAGATATTTAAGAAAAGCAAAAAAAAAAAAAAAATCAATTAAATTATTTTTCTGTTTCAATTCCTCTAACACTTGTAGTCAGATAGCTCTTAAAAAGAAGTTACGATAATATTTAGTACTGGCAATTAATAATAATAATATTTCAGTAATTTCGCTTTTTTAAAAATGGGATGCTATTTATGGTCGAGGGTGATAGTAGTATTTGTAATAATAATAATAATAATAATAATATAATAATAATAATAATAATAATAATAATAATAATAATAATAATAATAATAATAATAATAATAATAATAATAATAAAAATAATATTTTAAATGGTGCACTTTTTAAGAGTACTAAAACTGATGCTTTTTAAAAGGGCGTAATAATGATGAAAAATAATAATAACCACCTGTTCTATTCGTGTATGAAGAGTAAGATCAATAATAATAAAAATAATAATAATAATAATAATAATAATAATAATAATAATAATAATAATAATAATAATAATAATAATAATAATAATAAAAATAGTATTGGGTCTAGTTCGTCGCCAGCCAAAGGATGCCGACACTACT
>JABUQX010037393.1:0-7500 GCA_015478945.1 Trachelipus rathkii | reverse complement strand
ATATTATTTTTAATATTCACCGCGTTTGAAAGTAAACATCATGAGAAAGGTGAACAATGTTTTTATAATTTTTTTTTTTTTTTTTTTTTTTTTTTTTTTTTTTTGCTACTTTAGGTATTTTTTTTAACGACCTTTTGCATTCTTTTACAAATATCTTTTCTATGTATTATTAGTATATTTCTTTTTATTTCTAATTGTACTTTAGTGTTGCATTCTAGTAAATACTTATTATACGAATGAAACAGGTTAGATGAAGGTAGAGTTTGATTTATCCCAGAAAAATAAGATTATTAAAGTGGCGAACCAGAGCCAGAGAACAAGAAGAGCAACGCTAAACTAGAGGCCAATTCGAGAATGAGAGGACACACCTTAAACAGTCCCTAACACTGCAAGGAGTTAAAAGCTATATTTTCCATTTGTTATATAATTTTTTATATATATAACCACCAATAATGAGACCGAGGCACGAACTCCCACTCCATTCACGGCTACGCATTTCAAAGCCACCTCCAGTCCAGTCTCTAACACTGAGCTGCTCATCTCATACAGTTTTATTTTAGGATGTTCCAGCCTTTCCTTTAACCAGAGGAAAACAGACGGCTCAAAATATGGACAACAGTTCTTCAAAGAAGAAGAAAAAGAAGCACAATATAGAGTACAACAGTTCAACTATCCTCCAAACCTAAAAGAGGATAGTAATGATATGGGAATATATTCATTTCCAATTATGAGAAAACATACCTGCTCTCGGTCTGCGTTTCTCAACAGTTGTGCGCACATTGTCGATCCGAGAAAAAGAGTCCGACAGTCTGTGCAGCATTATCACTTTTAACATTTTTATTTACAGCGATGATATTACAAGTGTCCCACTAACACTAGAGAATTTTATCCACTGTTTTTTCGTATGTAATAAACGTAATTTTGAGACAGTTGTAGCGAATCACCGTGATTCTCAGAAGAAAAAAAATTTCCTTTGTCTTAGCGGTAACAAATGTCCGGGAGAATTTTTATTGGTAAAAAGAATCAAAGAAATCCTTTTTCAGAGTAATATTTTCGCATAAAACAGCAAAATGATTTTTCATTAGGCAATCCCCATTCAAAAAGGTACACCAATGTGAATTGCATTGTTTCACTTTCACATTAAAACCATCTCCTTTAATAGCACTTTTTCGCATAAAATACCTATGAAATTTCACAGGACGCATTATCCTTTAAAAGCACGTTTTTGCGTAAAACAGCTAAATGATTTTCTATTAGGCAAAAGCCATGCAAATTGCATAGTTTCGCTTTCACATTAAACCTTTCTCTTTTAGCAGCGTGTTTTCGTATAAAACACCTACTTGATTTCACAGGACGCATTATTCTTTTAAGAGCATGTTTTCGTATAAAGCAACAAAATGATTTTCAATTAAACAATCGCCTTTTACCAGGGGAACCTCACCCCTACTATTTACCACCCCCAAAACTTCTCTTTCCGCAGAAGTTTTATTTCCCCATACTGGTGGAAAACGTACACCACCCACAACTACATTCCACCTTTAAAAATTCTTTTTTTTTCTGCCACCCGGAAGTCCATTTATATTGTAGAAAATATAAAAGACCAAAACATCCTGGAAATTAGATAATTTCTAGATGTAAGACTAAAATGTTTACAGTTTAAAATCAAAAACATTAGCAAAATTTTAAGGACCAAGCATTAAAAAAAAGAAAAAAGGGGTTTTAAAAACTAACATCAAAATCACCAAAAAATATATATTTTTTCTTTTAAAAGTTTTAACCCTTTCCCAAATAAAATTTTGAATAAATATTTTAGTATAAAGTATAAACACTTTCAAGTGTAAAATTTATAACCACCTCGCTCTAGCAAACACAAACACACAGCCAGATTTCATACAAAATTTCACTTCCCCAAATCCAAAATCTTTCTATTAATATAGTGATCCATCCATATTTTAGTCTTTACCCACCTTTAACCAAATAAATCAAAGAGTTTTAGTACATACTGAGTACTAATATTATTACAGACTTTGTAAAACTTTGAAACATACTTACAAGTAATCAATTTACACAAAACGTTTGCTCACACACATCAAGATTTTCATTATACTTTTGGTTTTCTCAAACCAAACACTCCTTTCTTTCCCTTCCATTAATATCATTCCTTAGCCTACATAATCACATTAAAATTTTTTTTTGTACATTTGTTTCACTCTATCACCATGCACATTTTTTGGGATCATCTTTGCAAAATAAACAACTACCTAAACATCTGTCGAAAGACGATAAAGATGTCTTATCTTAAACTAATTAGAAACAAAAAAATGTATTGTTGTTTATGTATATGATTTAGTTGAGGATAGCTTATGCAAACATTGTATTGAAAATCAAGAGAGGACGAGAAATTAAGTTCATTCGAGGCTAGTGGAGAGAGAAAGTAAGAACGTACTCTTGCGTAAATGCATTTTATGAAAGATACCGGTGTTAAAAATTTCTGAAGAGCTTCAATAAAATTGTACTGAAGTTTATGTGTTAAAAATTAAATCCTCTATGGTAATATTCGAAATTTATAAGATTTATAGGAAATCAAATGGTGTTCGAGATTTTGGGGAGTAGAAGACGCCATTGACTAAAAGCTTCATAACAGCTTATTTTTCTTGAATTTATTTTTATAAACATTAAGACATCTAACGATAGAATTTCGAATCAACAGGGTTATCAGATAAAGTGTGTTAGTGGTATCTATTCGATTAATAAAAGGTTAGCTATATTTGTATTAAAATTAAGCAAAAGAAAGAGAAGAAAATGAAATAGAGAAAGGAAAAGATTTGCCGATGTGTGAGGCTAGAAATTCTATCGAGCTGTTTTGGAATCTTTTGATAAATAAAAAATTAAGATTTACCGAAATTCGAATTAATTAAAAGTATATTAGTAGTTTTAATTAGAAATGTTGATTTCAACTTAATATATGAAGTTGGATATAGACCCGGGGAGAAAAAAAATTTTTAAAAGAAATTTTTTTTTTAGGTGCTAGAGTATTGGGATTAGTGCAAATGGATTCTAAATTAGAATAAGTAGATAGTGTTGGCTTAGGAATATAGTGGGTGCAGTAGAGGTAGTAGGCATAGGGTAGAATTTCGTGGAAGAGGGTAAAGAAATAAAAAGGCAACGAGACTGGTTAATGTTAACAAAATAAAAGAGTTAGGGAAAGTTATGGCATGGGTACAAAGTATATGCTGGGTCTGAGTAGTTTAGTTTAAGGTGTCCGGTTGAGAATCTTAGTGTACATACATGGGTTTTAAATGTATAATAGAACTAAGGGATGAAATATTGGAAGTTAAATCGTGTGGAACAACATGTTATTCAAGGAGATTTAAATTCTGTGAAATCTTTTTGGTGTGTTATGTCGAATGAATATGGTGCTTGTAACTGTTTTCTTTAATGTTTTGATTAGTTTCATGGTTAGCTTTTCCAGAAAAATAAATATTTATTTGACTTGTTCTTTTCATCATTTATAAAAATTCTTTTATCGTCGAAATTATAAAAAAGATCTTATAAATGAAACAATAACCAGGAGTCCTGTGGTAAGAAATGTGGATGTGCTGCAGTTTTCTTAGAAAAACGAATTTGATTAGGTTAATTGTGGATGATGTGAGAAATGTGGGATTTGGGAATGTGTTTTCAAAGGTTATGTTAGGGTAAATTTATTTTGGAATGATTATGTTGTTAGTATTTAAGATATAAAAAAAATAAATGAAAGAAAAAAATTTACATAATGTTTGGGGAAAAGACTAGAAAAGAGATGTTGAAATGTAATAGATTCTTTTGTGACGTACTTTTCTTAAGAATAATATGACTAGTTTGTAAAGTCTTAATGTTACTAACTGTTTAAAATTTTCTGGTCTTAATTTTCATTTATTTTCTCAAAACTGTTGAAGACAGTTTCTTGTAAATAATATCTTTGAGATGTTAGTTTCAAAGATGTTGTTATGTTTCACATATGTTTTCAAATATGTGATGTTCCCCTGGGGATAGAAAAGAAAAGAGAATTTTATGTTGGCGGGAGAGGTCTTGGAGGTTGATGATTTGTACCTGAAGGAAATGTTTGTGGAGGAGGTAAAGAGATATTCTCTTTGGCCTCTCATAATAGTTTCAGGTTGTTGTCTGTTTCGCAACTGCATGGGATATTTTATATTAGGGTTTATGAACGATAAGGAAGGTCTGCAAGATGGATCATTTACCCTGGTGTAGGAAATGAGTGGTTGGAGAAATTCTTGCTAAAGGAGCAGGTGGTGGTTTAACTACTTCTTGAGAAAAAGCTCTGAGAGGTAGGGTGGGAAGGTCATCTAAAGAAAATCTTTGAAGGAGTGGTGGTGGTGTTATAAGTCTTTGTAAAGGAGAAAGTTTTGAAGGGGAAGGTGAGATCTGGAAATTTGATATAGGTGATTTTATAGGTGCATTTAGAAGTGCTTTCAGAGGAAGCGGGTTCTTCTTCATTGTCTCTATGGACAATAAAATGTTTTGAAGTGTTTAGTAGTATGTAAGGTGTTGTTGGTGAATGAGAAATAGGCTCTGGTGACACAACCTCTTCATGGGGGAAAAATTGTCTTTGTTGCAAATTGTCTCTGATGTAAGGGAATGTGTTAAGGAGTTGTAGGTGTTGTTGCCCGTGGTGGACTTTGGGGACGTTGTTGGGTTTGTTTCGGAATATTGTTTGGGGGTGTGTGTATAGTGTGTGGTATGTTCCGTATGGTTTGTTGGGGAACGATAATTTGTTGTATTTACTTTTAAGGTTGTTGTGTTTTTGTGTATAGGTCACAGTGGGGTTGTTTTAGGGAAATAGGTTGAAAGTTGTCTCTCACTTTTGATATCTTGACATTGTCTCTATGGACAATAAAATGTTTTGAAGTGTTTAGACATTGGAGTTGTAGATTGCTATGTGGAACAAGCTGATGGATTTTAAAAGGGCCTGTCCATTTCTTGACAAGTTTGGGGGATTGTTTAGGGTTTTTAACGTTCAATATGTGAACTAAATAGCCTATCTTTAGTGAGGTAGTGAAGGATTTTGAGATTTAATTCAGAATTTTTTTTCTGTCTCGTCTTATTAATGTTCTCGAGCCTGATCCCTAATTAGGTGAGCTCGCTCGGCAATTTCATCATCATATGCATAGATGTATTTATGGGGTGGTTGTGTGAAAGTGAAAAGAAAAGACTAGTTGGAAAGATCCCAAGGAAGTTTCTTATTATATGTGTATAGGAGATAATATAGGGAAGTTCCAATGGCGGAGTATTAGGTGGAATTTGTAGCAGTTTGTGTGAATGGTATGTATTGTTACCAGTCGTTATGACAGCTATTAACATAGTGCTGTGGAAATTGCATGACTTATGATTTTCTTTTTCAACAAGGGAATTACTTTGTGCATGTCGAACTACTATGTTAACTGATTTAATACGAAATTGGGCACATACCTCTTTAAAAAGTTAGGAGGTAAGCTCCGATGCCAGATCGGAGATGATAACCTTTGGATTAGAATGACGACAGATTATCCTTTCTAGAATAGCCTATGCAATATCTTTGGTAGTATGTTGTCTTAGGGGGAGGGCGAGTTCAACATACCTAGTAAAGGAGTCTTTCATGCAAAAAAAATGTATTCACAATGTGTAATTTTACATTGTAGTAATGACCATAAAATGCCAAGTGTACACTGGAAAAAGGTTCATAGGGGAAAGGATATGAATTAATGGGGACGTTTTAGAGAGTATTTCCCATAACATTTTGGCATGAAGGACATGTAGTGTAATATCCATGGGTAAGTTTCTGCAATTTGGGAAATATGTACCTTTCTCGAATTCAAAAATAGAAAGTTTGCGTTTTGTGAATTAGTGTATCTAGGACTTGAATAAGGAAACGTCCAGACTGGGCTGCATAATGTAAAATATTATTGATTAAAACATGATGGTAGGTGTCAGCAAAAGTATCTTGTACGCAAAGGGGTTTGCTATGTGGTATAATAGGCCTTGTATATTCATAGAAAGTTTTAAGACGTTTACATATCTTTTGTTCATTTACAACGTTTTCCTTTGTAAAAAGGATAGTTCCAGTAAGGAGTTCCGTGTTTTGCGCAAAAGAATAAGAGAATGAAGGAGGCTTTCGACTTATATAGTCTGGAATTATATTCAGCTTGCCTTGTTTTTAAATTGTTCTTGGGTTAAAATGTGTTATGAATAAGTTCCATCATTTTAGAAGTCCCGTATGTTGTTTGTGGCATATGAGGTGTATCAAAGGTTAGTTATCGGTTATAATTATAATCGGATATCCGAACACCATGTTTTTAAATTTTTGTTAAGTGAAAACTATCACCAAGGCTTCCTGTTGAATTGTTTTGAAATTAGCCTCGGATTTGCTAAGTGCTCTGGAGATGAAATCCAATGGCTTCTCTTTGCTATTTTCATCTAATTGTTACAGTACAGAACCAATTCCTAGGTTAGAGGCATCAGCATTGATAAGTAAATTTGGAGTAGTCAGGAAATCGAAATTGGGTTTGGAGTAATAACTTGTCTTTTATGTAAGAAAAGTTTGTTGTTGTTTAGGTCCACAAAAGAATTTTTCATTTTTTTGTGGTAGTTTAGTTATGAGCTTAGCGGTAAAAGGATAGGAGTCGATGAGGTGGTTAAAATAAATAAGGAATCACAGTAATGACCTTGTTTCTGATAAATTAGTGGGAGGTTTAAATATAGAGAGGATCTGGAGTGATATGGGGTCCAGGGAGATTCTGTCTTGGAACATTTTGAATCCTAGAAATAGGAGACTATTCCGGAGAAATTTACATTTAGCAAGCTTTATTTTCATCTTATTCTTTCTAAACGATTGGAAAACTTTTTCTATGTTACCGAAATGTTCCTCTAACGTTTCAGCAAGTATTAAAACATCCTTCCGGAAAACTCGGCAAGCTTCACCTAGGAGGTGAGACGATGCATTTTCCATGGTTCTGGCGAAGACAGGGGGGGCGTTGCTCAAACCGAAGTTGAGTCTTGTTGGCGTATTCTGACATTTATAAGTGCGAAAAGAGAGTAGCGGTTGTGTCTCTTCGTCAATTTCCAAGCAGTGATAGGCGTTGAGAAGGTTGAGACTGCTGAAATTTTTGGATTTTCCCAGGGTATAGGGTTTGTCGTTGATAAAGGGGAGGTGGAAGCGGTCCAGCACAGTATGTGCATTAATATGCCTATAATCGGCAACTAGTCACGGAGTTGATGAATTTTTCTTTGGTTTAATTAACGAGCAGGTAGCTTGAGTAAGGACTGCTAATGGGACGAATGTACCCTTTTTGTTGTGCATCCTTGACTCAATAGTCGATCTGGGTCAAGTATTTATGGGGAAGCCTATACTGGGACTTATATAGGACTTTTGGGGCATTTTCTTTTAGGGTGATAGAAAATTTTGTTAATGAACAGATGGAGACTTCATCGTTTTCTAAAAGATCAATTAAGTTTCTAATTGGTCAG
>JABUQX010037392.1:32500-44280 GCA_015478945.1 Trachelipus rathkii | reverse complement strand
TCTTGTCTTGCCATCTCAAAATTTATTATTACGCTTTCACAATTATATAAAATAAAGAATATATTTATATCTATTTTTCGATATGAAATTAAGCAGGAGACTCTCTCTCAGTCCTCACTTCCACCTTTCTATCCCCCCTACCACTTCTCAAACTCTTTTTTATCTTCCTATAAGTATATGTAATACACATTTCATAAGCACTCAATAATTTCTGTGGGTCCATGCAATTGCCTTAGTCCCTCTTTCTTCTCTCTCCCAAAACGATGTGTCTATCCAACTGGACTCCAAAATATGTCTGTCTGGTCTGTCCTTCAACTGTTTACTATCTGCCTCTTCTTATATATTGTAACTGTGGTCTGTGTTCTTCTATTTATCACCTCTGTATGTATGTCTACTTTTCTCTCACTTATCTGGTCTGGCTAACCTGTCTCTTTCTATGATACCACAAATCATCCAACTCCCAACAGGAATGTTCTGCGTTCCTGATCTGCGCTGCTTTTCCTTTGTATCCAAATCTCCATTTATACACCTACCAAATTCTTCTCTTACTTTTTTAGATAATAGTTTGATTATATATTAGTTTATTATTCTCTCTCTCTCTATTTTCAAACAGACTTTCCTCTTCATTCTGCTCTCTTCATACTCTACTTCTCTTCTTCTCCTCTCTCTCTCTCTCTTCTCTCTCTCTCTCTCTGTCTACTTCAAATATCTCTCCTTCACGCCTATTCACTGAGTCAGGCAACTATGCCATAAATCTTTTACTTCTCCGTTGACCTCGTGTGATAAAACGGACTAAGTCTTAATTAGGGCAAGAAGAGCTTTTGAGTTCGGATTTGATGTTTCTCGCCCCTTTTATTTGACACTTCTCAACTCCATTTTCATCTTATTGCCTATTTATCCGTAACTTTAAATGGAATCGGCGACTATACAATAACTCACGCAATATCACATATTATAATAGTTAAACAAAAATCAATCCTTTATAAACTAAACTTTCAGAACACCAACACATCACACACACACACACCATTACCACACAACAACACACCACACAACACACACACACACACATCACACACAACACAACTACACACACACCTACACACACACACACACACAGTATATATTATAATAAAAACATAATATTAATATATATATTATTATATATATAATATAAATATAAATATTATATTATATAAAATATTTAATAAAATTATATATATATATATAAAATATATAAATTATATATATATTTATTTTGTCTCTTTTACCCTAAGTTAGCCAAAATGTTTGAGTTATGCTTTAATTTACACAGTTTAAACATTTATACATTCGCACCCTTGGCACCAGCATTTCTGCTCCCGGTTTTGCGGTAGCCTCTAATTACATAGCAGTTAAAATACCCCAGCTCCACTACCCAGTGTGTAACAAGAAATCAAATCTTAATAAACATTAAGTTTTTCATGTTTCACATGGGAAAAAAGCTAACCTAACCGCAAAACCGGAAGCGAATACAACGCAGTTATAAGGTTAGGGTCCAAAGTGTTATGTAATTGTAAAATGTGTTTAACGTTTGATAAAATTGATAACAATAAAGTTTATAACTCAAACTACATTTAGTGGTCATAATCTTAGTAGTGGTAAAATGACACAAATTAAATAAAATTTAGTATAAAATCGGCGATTATTTTTTTAATTAAGCCGTATTGATTTTAAAAAATCATGTATTATTATATATAATCATATCATTTATTTAGTATAGTGATATATTTGATTAAAAATAATATAGATATTATATACCTAATAATAATAATTAAATATAATTATATTAAGTATATTACTATATAGGTATTATATATAATATATATAATTATTATTAATATGGATATCATATACAGTATCCATCATAGTATAGTATTAGATATATTATGTTTATTATTAATAATAATATATATACGTATTGATAATTTAGAATATATATAATATATAAAAGGGGATGGAAACTGCGGTTCAGGTGGTTATTTAAACGCATATTGGTTGTTTTAGTTTTAAACGCATGGTTTAAACCACATAAAAAATATATCCAATATAATGGTTTTAAACCATAAAAAAAAACCATGCGTTAAATAAAATATTTTTTTTTAAAAAATTGTATTTTAATTAATGGTTTCTTATTAAGCATGTTGATTATAGGTTTCTCAATAATTTTTCAATCGAAGAAGTTAACGAAAGGCAATAAAAAAAATTTAGTAGCAGATTTTATTATTATTGTGAAAAAATTATATTATCTACTGTAGTCTATATTATATAGATATAATATATATAATATATTATTATAATATATATATAAAAATATTATAATATAATAAATATATAATTAATAATATTTATATATATATTAATTTATATATATTAATATATATATATAATTAATATATATATATAATATATTTATATAATATTATTTGTAAATTTAATCTATGTTTAAAACATGATTCTTTAATTGTTACGGAGCTCTTGGAGCGGGATTCATATTTCTACCCATCTGATTCCAACATATATTCAAAAGGTTAATATTAAAATATAAAACCTCACGTATAATGGAGGATAAACTAATCAGTGATGTATTATGAGAACACTCACACGCATCAATTACACAATAAGTCTGAGAAGGCAAGATGAATACGGTGGTAAACTATACTAGTTGAAATGATTTCGGTATTCTATATTTGGAAAAAGAAAAAATATGAATATGGAGCCTATTTTGTTAGACAGGGCTTAATTCCACCACCTAAGGCAGGACAAAGTTTTAAAACAAAGTAAAAATGCAAAAAATAATTATCAATCGGCTATCATCAAGGCAGATAACCCGCCGAAGCCTCACTTATTGGTATATATTTTTTTAATCCCAAGAGAATTTATCCAGATAAAAGTAGATTCTAAGAGGTTATGGAGCTAATCCCAAATAACAAAAAGCAGTGGAATTTATGGATATTATATAATTAAGAGCAAAATTCTCGGCATCCAATCCGTCCTCAATAACAAAAAGTTACCTATTTGATGAGTCTCTGTTGTCAGCAGCTGAACTCCTTCATACAATGGTACATTTAGATCTCTCTAAAGATAAAATTTAATATGAGAAGGTGATATAATGGGAAAAAATAATAAACGCAATATTGTCCCATAAAGCAACATTCATCAACTGCTTAATGTTGTTGAAAGATAGAGTATTTCAACTTTGGATTGGTGCACAGGCAACATTAGAAATAGGTTTGGAAACGGCTAAAGCAGGGAAATTAGTTTTTTGTATTAAAATTTCTTAATGATTATAAATTATCATTTTGAAGTACTTTTAATGATGAATATGCTCTCTTCTCTCTCTCTCTCTCTCTCTCTCTCTCTCTTCTCTCTCTCTCCTCCTCTTAGTATATATATATTTATAATAATAGTATAATGATGATAAAAAATTATATATACCTTATAATATAATATATATGTATATAGAAACTGTAAACATTCTGCTATGAAAATATATACCTACTCTTATAATATGTATTATATCTATACTATTATATATTCCCGTAGTATTCAATATGAAGGGCATACCGTAACCATTGAATAAATCATTAGTAAAACTATCGATATATAGGTAATTGAATAAAACTTATTTCTACTATTAAATTGGCACGGTTTAATTTTTTTTTTTTTTTTTTTTTTTTTCTTCTTTTTTTTTTTTTTTACTGCGGTTGACCAATTAATAAAGTACCTTAACCTTTTATTTCTAGTTCAGGATAGGAAGTTATAATATTATAAATATTACCCTCTAATACTTTTTTTACTTATGAGGTTTAAACTTTAAACCCAAAAAGTTAATCATTACTTTACAAACTTACGCCATTGATTCAAGTATTTAATCATGAAAAAAATTTATAAAATTTTAGATAAGTCTTTAAACGACTTTTATTATAAGCAGGAAATTTAAAAAAATACTGTGTTAGCCACATGTGAGTATAACAGTCTTGATCCGAGAATAGTAGTTTTAGTATAGTGTATATTTTGATTTTTTGCCTTTTAATAAATCTATTAAAAGCCAAACATTTTAAATACCACATTTTTAAGTCCGATCAATAATTAGCATAAACGCCCCCAAAATAACAATATAGATAATATATTTGGAATTTATTTTAATAAAAAAGAAACCCAAATGGTATTTAGTTTTTTTTAAACCATGGTTTTTTTCCCACCACATATATATACACGTATATATTATATTACATTTGAGTCTATTTATAGTATTATATATAGGTATATATAGTATAATACCCTTATCTATATTATATTCATTAATTAATTCATTCAATATATATATATATATTTTTTTTTTTTGTCCTTATCACCACCGACATTACTCCCAGAGCCCTATCAAAAGAGGGTGGTTGTATTCAACTATCGTCTGTAATAAGGGACAAAACTAAGCCTTACGGAGAGAAATAGCTCATATATATCATACGTCTTGAATATATAATAGTCATATATACTATATAAATATACATATAATAAAATATATATAATTATATATAAATAATATAATATACTAATATATATATATACGTTATCTATATATATATAATAGAGTATATATATATTATATATATATATAGATATATATATAATATTAATATAATTATAATAATACTAAATGGTATATTGTGTACTGAGCTATATAAATATAATAAGTATATATAGTAATATATTATAAATAAAATATATAGTATAAATTCTAGAAGCTATATAATTAATTGATTACTAAAATACATACTACATATATAATAATATATATAATATATATGTTATATATATACTCATACTATATTATAGTATATATATAATATATATATATATATATATACGTTATTATATATATACTATACTTTATAATATATTATACCAGGTATATGATGCATCGAGTCCGATCCAGTTTTTAGGGTCGAGTCCGAGTCCAGATTTTATGCCAAATCCGAGGCCAACCCAAATTCATGTCTAAGTTATTGCAATTCTCATTATAATATGGATATATAGTAAATTCTTCCATCGGATATTTTTTGCATGTAATAATAATAATAATAATAATAAAAATAAATAATTAATTTACATAATAATTGATTGAAAATAAAAATCCAAATCAATACTTTAATATAACTCTAATTATTAATAAGACTTAAATTAAAAAAAGAAAGTAAATTTTGAATGAATAATAAAAAAATTAATATAACTAAAAAATGTTAATAATAAATGATGTGAATTAAAAAATTGAAGGACCTGCACTGTAAATTCGCTTTGACATGTAATCATTGAAAAAAAAACACACTATTGATTTTTATACACCTACAAAAATGTTCAATCTAATGACTAATTAGATGAACCCTAGACAACCTTAAATAAAAAATTAGTTTTCCTACTAGTTAATCCTTTGAATTAGCAAAATAGAAAAAAATAGAGGCACAAGTAGAGATTAAACTTCATCATATACTGTTTAAATAAGATGTGGATTTCTTCAAGGTAGACGAAAAGCTCTAGACTCCACCTATCTAAGGAGGACTCGTCGAAGGACTAGTATATAATAAGGAGGACTGTGTGAGGTGTAACAAATGTTCCACCAGTATGTGGAAGCATAACCCCATACAAGGGAGTAGTGCGTGTAAAATGACACACTTTCCTATAAATTATCGAATTTGGAACTGATTCAATAACTCCGGTCCCTCTGTCTCGGTTGTTGCCGCAGCGTGATAGACAAATAGAGAAAAGTCCGTCTATGGAAGACGGTGCACAACTTCAAGAACACCCATCCTCTCTAGGAAGTTTAATGTGTTGTTAGACGAAAGTAGTAGAAGATAGAAGTAGTCTCGCTTGATTTCGTGTGCCACAAATTAGAAATCCAGAGAGAAAGAGGAAAACAACGAAGAAAAAGCCAATATTAAGGAAAAATAAAGGAGTAACGTAATGAGGTATAATATTTGTAATTTGCATAGTATGACACGAAAATATTAACAAAAGACGAATGTTCGAATTGTGTTGATCGATCACTGTCTATAATAGCTGCTAAAGAAAGGCAAACAAAGGCAATTAGAGAGACGGTAGATACCGAATAATAGAGGTTTAGAAATCAAAGTTTTGCGGCTGGGATACAAGGACACCGAAAAATAGAAGGTCTTAGGAAACTCGATCATTATAAAAGTTTTGGTACTAAAATATTGGAGAAAGGTCTGTGATTGTTGATGCGTACTAGCAACATATATTATCATATTATAAATGTGTGATGGCGCTATATCAATATAAGCAACATATTCACCAGAAATCCCCAAAGACCAGAGAGAGAAGAGAGATCGATCTGAGAGCCGAACACCGAGATGACTATAAGCGAGGATAGAGAATGGAGAATGGGGGAGGATTCGCATAAGGATATCACGAGAGTTCCCGCGAAGAGAAGGCAGAGGCAAGGACGGAGACGAAGCCTCAGAAAATGGCCGGACTAGAAGAGAGAGAGAGAGAGGAGAAGACCAGATAAAGAGAGACGGCGAAAGAGAGATCTCGTCACGGAGATGACGAATAGACGCCGATGAGAAAGAGAGGAGAGAGAGAGAGAATGACAGGGAGTGAGAGAGAATGAGACAGATGAGAAGAGGAGGAGACGAGGAGGAAGATAGACTGATGAGACAAAGAGAAGAGAGAGCGATATGAGAGAGAAAGACAGAGAGAGGAGAGAGAGAGAGAGAGAGACGAGAGAGAGAAGAGAGAGAGAGGAGAGTAAAGAAGATCACTAGCCGAGCATTCCTTGGAGGAAGAAGACATACTGGCGATCCATCAGAAGACTCAGGGAGATTTAAAGAAGATTTCTAAATACTTTTCTTAAATTTATAGATTCAATCAAACTTTATGCAAAAAGAATAGAGGTTAAACCACTTGGACGATATGTGTTAACAAGGTGTGTGTGTGATGAGAGAGAGAGAGAGAGACGATGAGTAGAGAACGCAGAAAGAGGAAGAGAGAGAGAGATGAGAGAAGAGAGAGATGAGATGACGAAAAATCAGGACTGAAGAATGACGAGACGATGAGAAGTAGAGGAGAGAGGAGGCGACATAGAGACAGATCATCATGAGACATGAGTGACAGAGGACAGAGAGAGAAGATGAAGAGACGCAGAGACTGTTCTCTTCGGAAGAGTACGTTTTATTTTGCACCTTTAATATTAATTTAGACTCAAAACATACGATTAAAACCCCCTGATGATGTAATCTTTTTGAGGATGCAGGAAGTCTTAACCATATCATGTACTGTAGTTTCCTCATATTATATATACTTATATTATACTATATAGGTAATATATATATAACCTACTTATATATATATATATAATAAATATTATTATTAATAATAATATACATAATTAATATATATATATACTACTAGTTATATATATATATATATATGAAAGTCGGAAGGTAAAGAGAGAGAAAAGACGAAAATGGTCAAGTATAAACAGTTTGCCTAAAGTTAGTCCAACTATATGTTAAAAAGTTGTATATATGTTCTTCGAGTCTACATGATGGACATTTTACTTACTAAATCAAAGAGAACTGCTACTGTGAAGTTCAAAATGCCAAACTGGCTAATGAATGCTATTATATATACATCCCTATATATGAGGTATATCCTATAGTATATATATATATATACTATAGTATATATTATATAATATATATGTATATTACTATATAAGATATAAGCAGTACTCTATATATAATATAAAATAACTTAACTATTTACCATAGTGAAAATAAATATAATAAAAATTAAAATACGCTATACCGATAAATTAATTGATAATAAATATATATAAAATGACTAAATAAAATTATAATAGTAATAAAATAAATATAGTAAATAAATTAACCTAATAAATACTTTAAATAATTGTTGTTGCGAATATATAAAAATATAATATAAGACTCGTATAATTATTATATTTTTATTGTTTATTTATATATATATATAATATATTATAGGCCTATATATATAAGTCAAATATAATAATTAACTATATATATATACATATAGATCGCGGCCTTAATAATAATATACTAACTATATTATATAACCCTCAGATATTTTAATATAAGTAACTATTTATATATTATATTAAAATATAACAGAATTATAAATTTATATCTATATATATATCCATATATATATATATTATGTTATATAGTATATATTATAGGGACTATATATTATTAGTTATATATATATGATATATATATATTATAATATTATAATATTATATCTATTTATGAAGTTTTAATATACAATATATCCTAATATTATATATATATACTGATAATATAATAATATATATATATAATATTATAAATATATATTATATATATGAGAAAGGAGAGAGCCTGAAAGATAGTTATTGAGCTATTTAACAAATGTTTTTTTATGTAGGGAGTGGATTTCAGAAAGATGGGGAAGAACTATCGTATTTATCGTATTACCAATTTACAAAGGGAAAGAAGACACAGTTGCACCACCCGACGAAGTTGTATGAAAGAATACTAGAAAAAAGATTGTTGAGAGGTGATAGAGACAGAATTAGAAGTACAGACCTTAGATTCGCATTAGGAATTGTGCTAGAATTTGGGAATTTAAGAAGAAAGTGCACATAGCCTTCATAGACTTAAAGAAAGCTTTAGACTCTCTACCCGTATCCAAACTGTGGAGGTTTCTAAGAGAAGAGTATGGAGTGGGAGAAAACGCATTAAAATGTATGTATACGATATGTTAACGTAAAGTAAGAACAGGGTGCAAAGGTTAAGATTGATTCGAAGTGGAGACTGGAGTGGAACAGTTTAGTGTTTTGTCCCCATTATTTTTTATATCGTGTGTAGCCAGTGATCATAAAGGTTAAAGATGAAATTGTATACCTCCACGGTGACATAGTGGTATGCGCGGATGATCTAGATTTTTTGGAGTGAGAAAGGGGGAGTGTTGAGGAGACTTGCAATAAGTTTCCCAAAGAACTTAAAATAGTCAGGATTGGAAATGGATATTGAAAATACGGTGAATATGAGTGTTAGCAGAGAGAAGGATGAGGCCTTTGAGATTATCATTGATGGCAGAAGAGCACAGAACGTGGACCAATTTAAGTACTTGGGTTGGATCTTTGTGGGGAACGGAGGTTGTGTACTAAGAAATAGAAGAGGGACTAGAAAAATGTGGAAGAACAGTACGAGCGAGCGTTGTACCTCATTTTTAAAGATAAGATAATAGATTTGAAAGTGAAAAGATTATTTAATAACATTTTGACACCCATACTGACATACGAATCTGAAATATGGAGCATCCCAGTCAAGGAGGAAAAGAGAATTTAATTCGCAGAGATGAAGGAGCTCAGAACGATCCTGGGAAAAACACGAAGAGATAAAGTAAGAGACGAGTGGGTAAAAGAAGGGTTTTAGGGGAGTTTGGTAATATATATAGAGTGGATTCAGCAAGGGTGAAGTGGTAGGGACGTCTGGAGAGGATGCCGGAGGATCGAATAGAGAGTAGAAGGTGGAGAGTGGAGGGGGTGAGTCCGAGAGGAAGATCAAGAAAGAGATAAAGGGTTGTTTGAAGCTCTCTTTTTAAAAGACACGGACTCCCTTCGACGAGTGAACTGGAGGAGAGTGAAATTCTTCTGGAAAGAGCGGTGTGGAGGAAGATGCTGGCTCCGTTGACAGGGCCTACAACTACCTAAGGGCACACGTAAGGCGTAAGTAATATATATATATATATACTAACATATATATATATATATATATATATATATACTGCTGCTATATATATATATATATATAAATATATATTAATATTTTTGAAGGGCAAGCGTTAAAATAATTTGCAAGAACCAAGCGTGTGTTGATTTGCCGAGAATTTCTCTTTTCGCACTTTAAGGGTGCTCTAGGGTCAGAAAAAAATATTTTCCCATAGGTTTTGAAATTTTTTTCAGTTGTATTATCAAATTATTATATATATATATATATAATATATATATAACATATATATATATATATATATATATATATATCTTTCTTACCTATATACTATATATATATATATATATATATATATACATTTTGATATTTGTTGAAATTAGTTGGAAAACATTGAGGTATCAGGGTGATGAAAATCAGAAAAACGTAGAACCTTTTTTTTCTGACTCGTGCATTTGAAAAGTGACTTTCGACATATCGTTGACTTATAAAATTTAGTATGATGGCATCCAGTGAAGCATTGATTGCAATGTGCAAAGAACTTGGCTTAAGTGGTCAAGAGGCAGTTAACTACTTGAGAGAAGAACGTGTTAAAGAAAGGGAATATGATAAAGAAATGGAAGAAAATAAACTAGCTAAGGAGGCAGAAATAGAAGAAAAGAGATTGGCTAAAGAAGCAGAAAAAAAGAAATTAGCTAGAGAAGCAGAAAAGAAAATGGCTAAAGAGATGGAATTACATAAGTTCCAGATGGAAAAGGAATTGGAGCAGCCGAAGTTGAATGCTGCATAAGAGGAAAAGAAGTTCATGATGGAAGTTGATGAGCGTGAGCGCCAAGCAAAGATAGAAGCAGATAAAATTGCCAAAGAGTCCGAAAAGAGAATGCTGAAAATGAAATTAGAGGCGGAAGACCGTTAGAGACAGCATGACGCGGCAATAGCATCTTCTCAGAGTTCCTCAAACACACATAGTGTTTCTCACACTAGTAAATATCCTAAGTTGAAATTGCCAAACTTTGATGAGAAAGTCAACAATATTGAAGAGTATTTGTTGATGTTTGAGAAGCAAGCCGAATCTAACGACATGCCAAAAAAGAAGCAAGCCCTAGTACTTGGGACATTTCTTACAGGAAAAGCAGTCCAGGTCTGTAACAATTTCACGGTCGAAGAATTAAAGAATTATGAAGTGTTGAAGAGAGCGTTACTAATCAGATACAACCTCACTGAGAGTGGGTATTGTACAAAGTACAAGAATATGTGCCCGACTGAAGATGACAGTCCGCGAGTATATATTAAGAAAATAGTTGAACTCTCCGAAAATGGGTGACCGTGGCTAAGGTTAAAATGACTGCAGATGACTTAATAGATTTCTTCTCTGTGAATAAATATTTGAGCACGGTGCCGAAGGAGCTTGCCATTTATTTAAGAGAAATTGAATGACAAGGATATTGAAAATATTATAACTAGTTCTGAGAATTATATTGAAGCCCATCACATTAAATTAACGTCGAGTTACGCACGATGTCAAAGCCAAGGAAATATTAATAGTCACAGCAACAATAATAATTGCAAATCAAGAAATAGTAACAGTTATCACAGAAACGATAACTCAAAGAGCACAAACCAACATGCATCTAAATCAACGAATAACGCAACAAAGAGTAGTAATGGGAGTAATGATAGGCGAGAACAACGAAGAAGTAGCAGTGAGCCAAGAACTGTGGTCACTTGCTACAGATGTCAGAGGAGAGGGCATCTAGCCCGAGATTGCAGAGTCCCTCCATACTTCAATAGTAGTGGCAGAAACAATGGGAGTTACAGTAACAACCAAAAGGAAGACTGAAAGAATGCGGCAGCGTCTGGAGGATTCCAAAGAGAAAGAAAGTCCTGAGATCTTCAGGTGAAGAGCCGTCTCTCCTTAATGAAACAGTTATAGTGAGTGAAACCGATAGGAACTCACACAACTTGATA
>JABUQX010037392.1:0-22500 GCA_015478945.1 Trachelipus rathkii | reverse complement strand
CTCAACTCTATCCAATAAAAGGGTGGAGCCGGAGCCACCCCCAGTTGTGAGAACAGTATTCCAAAAAAAGGCAAATAAGGCACATATAACTGGAGTAGCTGTGCAGAAGAAAAAAATTCCCGCAATCTGAACAGAACTCCTAGCTTCTTTGAGGTTACCTTAGCAACCGTTGTGATATGAGGTTTCCAAGACAATTTTCTGTTTAAGCACAGACCAAGAATGTTTATGTTATCAACAGACGAGACGTTAAAACCGTCGAAGAAAATAGAAAAGTTAGGTGTTTTTGAGAGGGAGATAAAGAAGGCTGAGTTAAATTTCTACAGTTTGCAGCGGCAGCTTTCAGGAAATCCCCATCAGGTCGGCAAGAATAGAATCGGAAGAAGCTGAAGACGAGAGGCAACTCTAGATGCAAATGAGAATTTAGATTTGAAATAAGTTATGGAAGAATGGAGGAGTTGATTCTTCGGCATAAGAGTGAACAGAGTTAGAAGCACAGCTGAGAAGATCGTTGATGAAAAGTAAGAATAAAGTTGGAGATAAAACAGAACCTTGAGGAACACCACAATTAACAGAAAGGAAGAAGAAGTCGCTGCATCAACGAGTGCTGATATAGAGCGTCCAGAGAGAAAATTTAACAAGAGTAAGCAAAAAGAAAGAGGAAACATAAGGAAGGGACTTAAGAGCAGTGACGCATGCCATACTCGATGAAAAGCCTTTGATATGTCGAGCGTCACCACACAAGACTCTCCATAGTCCCTAAGCGCAGAAGACCATAAATCAGTTAGATAGGATAGTATGTCACCAGTTGACATCGAGCGTCGAAAGCTATACTGATGATCTGAAAGAAGGTAATGGGACTCCAGACGATCCATGAAATGTGAGTTAAGAAGAGTTTCAAAGATTTTAGATAGAATACAAGTGAGAGCTATAGGACGGTAGTTAGAAGGATCAGAGCGGCTACCCTTTTTCGGGATCGGCTGGACTTATGCGCGCTTCCAACACTGAGGAAATGTACTAGTATTAAGGCATAGAGAGTAGAGTTGAACGAGGACATGGGCCAGCTCAGAAGCACACTCCCTCAAAACACGGAGAGGAATGCCATCCGGAATGACGTTCATAGATTTCAGAATCCCGTGCACTCGATCATGCGTAATCACGGGAAGAGGCATAGGAATCCTGAGAAGAGAAGAAGGTTTGTGCGACACGTCTTTATACAGAAATTCATTCATTTTCTATTCTCATTCTTATATGTACTCTACTAGTAAAATCTTGAACAATCTCCCCTTATCTATTTTCTTTCAAATGCTTGATCAACAATTTTTCAATTGCTTAGCAACGTGAAATATATGAACGAAAATTTAGCCCTGACTCGAGAATTTCGTCCAACTTTGTCAGTATTTGGAAGCTCAACAATCTTTGTCACCAGAGGAGGCAAATTTTTTTACTAGAAAGGTTAGCACAATAAAAAAGCTATTTAAAATGTAATTACAAATCTTTAATTTCCTTAAAAACGTCAATTTAAGACACGTAAGAACTAATTGAAATTAGGACTTTTTCTGCTGTTTTGAATAGATTTCGAATGAACGAATGTTTTTGTTCCTAATGTGAAAATACGCGGTATAAAAATCTGATTTAAGATTTCAACTGATTTCAAATGTTGAAGATTAGGAAAAATCGTACTTTTAAGAGTCTAAATTTGTAATAGTGAAATTTGGACATGCGTAATGTTTAGAAGTTATAATTTTTATTAAACCAGAGTTTTGCACAACTAATGAAATATTTGGTATATAAAAACAAATATTGAAATTTCATTAAAAAACGTCAATGAAAGACACCTTTCAAACTATTAATAAATTCGTTTCTGCTTTTTGAAATACGATTTCATTGAAACACATTGATTTTTGTCAAGATACATGAAAATACCTTCTAAACTCATTTTTAGGAAATTACCAATAGAGGTTTCAAGATGTTGAAATTTGGAAATTTTAACTTTTAAGAGTTTAAATTTGTAATGGTAAAATTTTACCGAAAGGGTTATTATTAGTAGGTTAGAATTTTTTACTAAAAGGTTTTTAATTTTTATATGATGAGATATTTGTATGAGTAAACAAATATTGAAATTTATCATTAAAAACGTCAATCTTAATGCTAAAATATTAATAGAATTTTACTTTTAAGTATTATGTTGAAATTGCTTTCCAATGAAACACATTATTGTTGTTTTTCAATACTGAAAATCTTGTAAAAGAACATCATTTTAAGAATTGACGCGGAAATATGGGTTCAAATGGTTGAAATTGGGTTAGGGAAAAATCGTACTTATTAAGAGTTCTATGTAAATTTGTAATGTGAAATTATAAGAAAAGCAAATTTTAGAGGTTAAGATTTTTTACTAAAACAGGTTTTTCAAATAATGAGATATTTGGTATATAAAATAAAAACAATGATTGAAATTTCATTAAAAAACGTCAATTTGAAGACACATAAGGAGTAGTTATAAATGTCGCTCTTTTATGCATTTTTGAATGCGAGGTTCGTGAATGAAACACATTATTTTCATCAGGGAATGCTGAACATAGCGTTAAAAACTCAATTGATTATAACCAGATTTACAAAAGTGTAATTCTCAAATGTTGAAATTTCGGAAAATCGTACTTTTAAGAGTTTAGAATTTGCTATGTGAAAGGTTGTCCGAGATGCTTTTGTAGAAGGTTGAATTTTTTTTGTATTAAAACAGGGTTTCACAACTAATGTTATCTGGTTGTAAAAAAATATTGAAATTCATTAAAAACTGTGCAATTTGAAGACAGCCTAAAACAATTAAGTAAATTTCTTTTCTGTTTTTGAAATTGCATTTCAAATGAAGATGCAGTATTGTTATGCATATTTCACCCCTTCCTTATTTTCAATACTTTAGAGATTTACCTAATATTAAAACAGTTTCATAATATATGAAGCTTAGGTTTACTTGGAAATGTATTATTTGTAATGTGAAAATTTATGAAAAGGAATTTTTAGAAGTTGCAAAATTAAAATTTTTGCGAATAGTTTCACACTAAATGAAATCATTTGGTGATATAAAAACAAATTATTGAAAGGTGATTTCATGTTGGAAACTCTATTTTAATTTGAGGGTAAAATTATTAATTAAGTTCACTTTTCTGTCGTTTTTTTACTGCTTTAGGGTCAATGAAACACAAATATTTTTTTAAATACTCTGAAAATACCGTTAAGAAACTCTATTTTTAGATCTACCTTTTAATTTCATGTTGAAAGATTTTGTAACACTACATCGAGTTACCTTTGTAAAGGGACTTTGTCATCGTCCATTAATGAATTTAGAGAAGCTTTATTATTCGGAAGTTATATTGTTTTTATTGGATTACTCAGTTTTCGTCACTTCTAAATGAAAATATTAGGTATATAAAAACAAGATATTGAGATTTCATTAAAAATGTCAAATTTAGAGACACCTAAACTATTAATAAATTGTTTTCTGCTTTTTGAGAATATGCATTTCAAGTGAAGCGGACAATAAACATTTTCGGAGATAATAAAACCTGTTAAGAAAACTTCATGTTTAGATTTAAGCAAAGTAATTTTCATGTTGAAATAATAGAGGAAAATGTACTTTTAAAGTTTAAATTTGTAATCGTGAATGGTTAAGATAGATCGAATTAAGTTGAAGGTTAGATCATGTTTTAACTAAGACGGACGGTTTTCAACACTAGGGGTGGAATATTTGGGTATTAAAAACATTTATATTGACCAGCTACCGTGTTTGCGAAATTCCTAATACAATCAAAATGGACACCAATACTTTTATATTCATTTTCTTGTTTTTTGAAATGGCATTTCGATGAAAATATATTATTTTGCAATGCTTGGAAAAGAGGAAATGAACTCTATTTTAGAGATCATGCAGTCGAAGAAATTAGGAAGTCTGCAGAGTTTGAAGAGTGGTCTGACATTTGTGAATTCGTGAAATTTGAGAGGAAAGCGTATTTTTGCAAGCTTCAATTTTTTATTAAAAAGGGCTTTCTCAATCCTGAAATTTTAAGTATGTTAAATAAAAATATTCTGAAGATGTGTAAGTGAAATATCGTTGGTATATGAAGGAAACGTCAACATTAATAAATGTTCTTTTCATTGTTTTTTCTTTTTGATATTGGGCATTTCAATGAACACTTATTTTCTGTCAAGAATGCTGATAAAACGCGTGTTAAAACATCAATTTTAAGATTTACAGAATAATTTCAATGTTGAATATGCAGGAAAATATCGTACTTTGTAAGAGTTAGTAATTTGTAGGATAGTGTGAAAATTTGAAGAAAGAGGAGGCTATTTTAGTAATTAAATTTTTTACTGAAAACAGGTTTTCAACAACTAAATGAAATATTGGTATATAAAAAACAAATAGTTGGAGAATGTGTCATTAAATCTAAATTGATTTGCACTGACAGATTAAGTAAATTTCTGGGTATAGAGTTGCATGTTTTCATGAACATATTAATTTATTTTAAATGGAAATCCCGTTAAAAACTCATTTTTAAGTTTTAATAAAGTGATTTAAATGGGTTGAAATTTAGGAAAAATCATTCTTTTAAGAGTTTAAATTTCTAATGTGAAGGGAATTTTAGAGAAAAAGCGTAATTTTTAGAAGTTAATTTTTGATAGTAAACGGTTTTTGACATAGTTCAAATAGTTTGGTATATAAAAAACAGTATTGAAATTGTTCATTAAGAACACGTGCATGTTAAGACACCTAAAAAATTATAAACTTCTCTTTTCTGGCTTTTTGCCGAAATTTGCATATTAATAGATAACAGCATTTAGGTTTTGCTCAAATGCGACGAAAATTAGCGGTTAAATAAAAAGATATATCTTATTCAAATACCAAAGTAATATTCAATAAGCCGTTACCTCATAAACAAACGATGACCAACAACTCCATAATGTTTATGAGCAAAGTTGAGGAATTTTCTAAGTTTTAAGAAGGTGAAATTTTTTACTGCAGAAAGGTTTTCACAACTAATTGAAGATATTGGTATAGTAAACAGAATATTTTGAACATTTCATGGGTAAAAGACGTCAATTTAAGACACCTAAAACTATTATAAATTGCACTTTTCTGCTTTTGAAATGAGCATTTCACGCAAGAAGATGCCTTGCACATATTGGAAAAGATAACAGTTAAAAATCTATTTTAAAGGATTCACAAAGTAATTTGCAATATGTTTGAGATTTGTTGGAAAAATCGTAGCTTCTTCTACAGTAAATTTTGTAATAGTGAAATTAATTTAAGAAAAAGGCGTAATTTTGATTTCATGAAAAAAAATAATTTTTTTTTATTTTAATTACAGGTTTTGTTACATACCAATGAAATTATTAGGTATATAGTAAAGACGTCGAGAATATTGGAAATGTTCAGTTAAGAATGGTCAATTTAAAGACACTAAGAATACTTAAGTAATTCGTCTTGTTCGTTCCTTGTGTGAAATATGCTATTGTCCAATGAATAAGCGATCTCATTTTTTAAATGGCTTGTACAAATTTGGGGTTACCTTTTTTTCATATAATCAATTATGTTCAGGGATGTTGAAAGTATAAGGAAAACTCGTACTTTTAAAGTTTCTAAATTGCTTACAATAAATTTTTAATTCATCCAAATTTGATTTTTTTAGAAGTTTTATAATTTTGTTAGCTTAAAACCGGTTTTAGGCAACTAATGAAGTGTTTGGTATTATACAAATCGCCAACAAAATATTGAGAATTTTTTCAAAGACAATGGCCAGGAAGACTAAACAAACTATTATAAATTACTTTTCTGTTGCTTTTTGAAATACGAATTTCAATGGAAGCACATAGTTTTTTTTCAATCTGAAAATAATGATGAAACTCAATTTTAAGATTTAGCAAGTAATTTGAAATTTGAAGCAATGTATTAGGAAAAATCGGTGATTTTTTAGAGTTCTCTAATTTTGTAATGTATGAAGGGACATTTAAGAAAGGAATGCGTAGATTTTTAGATGCTGGTATAATTTTTTTTATTGAACAGGTGTTTCAACAACTATTGAAAGCTTGGAAACTTAAGAAGAAGAATATTGAATATTTTCATTAAAACGTGATGGTCATTGAAAAGGACCTATCATTATGTCAGTTCTCTTTTTCGGCTTTTGTTGAAATTGCAATTTCATGAAACATCATTTATTTTTTCCATATGGCTGGAAACTGTTTAATAGCACTCAATTTTAGAGATTAACAATACATTTCGATGTTGAATGTAATATAGGAAAATGTACTTTTAGGTTCTAGGAATTGTGTAATGGTGATATTTAAGAAAAAGCGTAATTTTTAGGAGAAGTTAAAATTTTTTTGACTGAAACAGGTTTTCACAATGGACATGAAGTCTTTGGTTATAAAATAGAAAACAAATATTGAAATTTCATTAAATAATGCGTGCAATGTTAGACACACTAATAACGACTTAATAAGTTCTCTTTTTGCAGTTTTGTTGAAATAAGGCATTTAATGGAAAAACATAATTTTTCAATGCTGAAAATCCGTTAAAAACTCAAATTTAAAGATTTAAATAAAAATAATTTAAATGTTGAAATTTAGGAAAATGTTTTTAAGGTTCTAAATTTGTAATGTGAAAATTTAAGAAAAGCGTAATGTTTAGAAGTTAAAATTCTTTTACTAAAACAGGTTTTCACAGCTGATGGAAATATTTGGTATTAAAAACAAATATTGAAATTTCAGCTTAAAAACACGTCAATTTAAGACAGCCTAAAAATATTAATAAAGTTCATGCTTTTCTGTTATTTTAAATAGCATTTCAATGAAAACATTATGTTTTCAAATTGCTTGAAATACGTTAAAACACTGCTATTTTAAAGATTTGGTACGAAATATGTTGAAATGTTCTAAGATTGTAGGGGAAAAAGTCGTACTTTGTAGAGAGTTTAGGATTTGTAATGTGAAGAATTTAAGAAAAGAGCATAATTTTAGAAGTTATAAGACTTTTTATTAAAACAGTTTTTCACTAAATAATGAAGTATTGTGTAACTAATGAAATATTTGGTTGAAATTTCATTAAAAAATAGTTCAATTTAAGAAACACTCATATACCATATACATTGGGTTTGTGTCTGCTGTTTGAAATTAGCAGTTTAGCAATGAAACACATTAGTTTTTTCAAATGTGGAAACTGTTAAAAAAACTCATATTTACACATCAAAACAACGTTTTTAGAATTTATTTATATGGAAAATCTACTTTTACCCTCTTGCTACATACAATTTTAAATATCTTAAGAAAGCGTAATTTTAGAAGTTTAAATTTTTTGTTACCATTAAAACAGGTTTTCACACTAATGAATATTTGGTATATAAAATGAATATTGATATTTCATTAAAAAATCATGGTAATTTAGACACCTAAAAATATTAATGAATCACTTTTCTGCTTTTTGAAATTGCATGCTTCAATAAACACATATTGTTTTTTGGCAAGTGCTTCGATAAATAGCCGGTTAAAAAGTTATTTGTAAAGATTTCACCAGAATATATTTCAAATGTTGAGAATTTAGGAAAAATGTACTTTTAGAGTTTGAAATTTGTAATGTGAAAAATTTAGAAAAAAGCGTAATTTTAGAAGTTTAGATATTTTTTATCTAAAGGCAGGTTTTTGCACAGATTAATTAACAGCTTGTTCATTAATGATGTGAAATTTGCATTAAAAATGTATTTTAGAACACCTTCAAAGTAATTAAGTAAATTGTCTTTTCTGGCTCTTTTTGAAATTTGAATTTTAATGAAAAACTATTAATTTTTTTTCAAATGCTGAAAAATACCGTTAAAAACTTCAATTTTAAGATTTAACCAAATAATTTCAAATGTGTGAAGATTTAGGAAAATCGTACTTTTAAGAGTTCTAAAGTTTTTATATGTGAAAATTTAAGAAAAACGCGTAATTTCTAAGAAGTTATGGAATTTTTATTATTAAAACAGGTTTTCAAACTAAGTTGAATATTATGTTCGGGTGGATAGTGAAGAACAAATATTGAAGAGTTTATTAAAGAAATGTCAAATTAAGGCCGTAGAAACTATTAATGAATTCGTCGGGCTTTCTGGCTTTTTGATAATAGGGCATTTCAATGGAAACACATTATGTCGTTTTCAAATGCTGAAATCGGGCGCGTTAAATGCAATTTTAATGCATTTAATAAAGTATTTCCAAATGTTGAAATTTGAGAAAAATCGTAAGCTTGTGACAGATAAGAGTTCTATTTGTAATGTTGAAAATTTAAGAAAAAGGCGGGAATTTTTAGAGAGTTAAAATTTTTTGACTGAAAACAGGGTTTTTCAGCAACTAATGAATATATTTGGTTATATAAAATAACAAATATTGAATTTTCCATTAAGAAAACGTCAATTTAAACACCCTAAACTATTAATAAATTCATTGTTCTGCTTTTTTGAAATAAAAGTTTCAGTGAAACAAATAGTTTTATGTCAAATGCTGAAGAATAACCGTAAAAACTCTTTTAAGATTTACCAAATTAATTTAAATAGTTGAAATTTAGGAAAAATGTACTTTTAAGAGTTCTAAAGAAAGAGTATGTGAAAATTTCAGAAAAAGCGTAATTTTAGAAGATTTATAATTTTTTTATTAAATCACAGGTTTTTCACTAACAATGAATATTTAGGTATATGTAATAACAAATTTCGAAATTTCATTTTTAAAAAACGTCACTTTAAGAGCCGTTAAATACTATATATAATTCCTTTCTGCTTTTTTGGAAATAGCAATTATCAATGAACATCATATTCTTTTTTTCAGAATGCTGAAATACCGCTTAAACTTGCGATGATTTAGAGATTTACAAATAGATTTGATAAAGATGATTTTGTTAATAATGAATTTTCGAGATTGAATTCCATACAAGTGGAAATGTTAAGAAAAAGGGCTTTAATTTTGCAGTTATAATTTTTTTATTAAAACATGGTTTTAGACACTAACTTAATGAAATTATTGGTATATAAACAAATATTGTAAATTTCATTAAAAAGACGTAATTTAAGACACCAAATAAGTAGATTGTTATAAATTAGCTTTTTCTATTTTTGAAGATAGATTTCATGAACAGGCATTATTATTTTGCAAATACTCGAAATGCCTTTAAAAAAGGCTCAAATTTTAAAGATTTACAATAATTTAAATTGTTGAAATTTAGGAAAAATCGTACTTTTAAGAGTTCTAAATTTGTAATGTGAAAATTAAAAAAAAGCGTAATTTTAGAGTTAATTTTTTACTAAACAGGTTTATCACAACTAATAGAGATATTTCCTGGGGTATATAAAGAACAAATATTAGCGAAATTTCGATTAAAAAACGTAGATTTAAAACACCTAAAAAGATTAATAAATTCTCTTTTCCTGCTTTTTGAAATTCGATTGTCAATGAAACACATTCCTTTTCAAATGCTGAAAATTACGATTAAAATAATTGTTAACATTTTCAAATATTTTAAATGTTGAAATATGTAGGATAAATATGGTCAGCTTTTAAGAGTTTCTAAATTTGTAATGTGAAAATTTAAGAAAAAGCGTAATTTTAGAAGTTAAATTTTTTTATTAAAACAGGTTTTCACAACTAATGAAATATTTGGTTAATAAAAACAAATATTGAAATTATTCTCATTAAAAACGTCTAATTTAAGACACTAATACATTAATTAATTCGTGGCTTTTTCTTTCTGCTTTTTGAAATTTTGCATTTGAATGAAAATTATTTTTTCAAATGCTGGAATAATACAGTTAAATGCTCAGTTTGAGATTGGCCAAAGATATGAAGATGTTGAAGTTGGAAAAGCAAAATGCAAAGTTCTAAAATTTGCATAAATTAAATGGATAAAAAAAATTTTTTTTGAATTTTTTTTTTGATTAAACAGGTTTTACTTAATCAGAGTTTATGAATTTTATTTTAGGAAATCTGGATGGTTCTCAAAATATTGTGTCAATTGTGTCAAATTGCTAAAACTTATAATAAAGTTGTTCACTTTTCTGCTTTTTGAAAATAGCATTATGTCAATGAAACACATTCTTTTATTCGAAATGCTGAAATGGCCAGTATGAGAGGAATTTTTAAGGATTTTGTTAAGTAAGTATTAAATGCTTTCAAATTTAGGCAAAAATCGTACTTTTAAGAAGTTTTTATTTTCTATAAATATGAAATATTTAAGAAAGAGCCGTATTTTAGAAGCTTACTTCTTCTTTTATTGAAACAAGGGTTTTCAAACAACTTTAAATTTTTGGTATTAAAACATTGAGTATTATAATTTCATAAAAATACGTCATTTTAAACTAAAACAATAATTTTATTCTTTCTTTCTTGCTTTTTGGAATTTGGATAAATATTAAAGTGACACGTAGTATAGTATCATGATACTTAAAACATCCGTTATAAACGTCAATTTTGAAGATTTACGCAAATAGATTTCAATGTTGAATTTTAGGAAAATCGTTTTTTTTTTAAGCAGTTTTATGATTTTGGACTTGTACTGTTATAGTCTATACCATAATCCGGTAATTTATAAGAAGTTATAATTTCTCTTATATTAAACAGGTCTATTTAATCCCTGAAATTTGGGATTATTCATCCTCCATAAAGTTACCCACTATTGAAAATTTCATCAAAATCAAAGATGGTGAGGTTAAAACCTTGTGTTGATTTGATGTGGAGTGACCCTAATTATCCTTTTTACCATTTCATATTCTCCCATACCACAGACTATACGTAATTCCATCTTACTCAATTTAGCTCCATGTAGTAACTAGTAAGTGACTTCGTTTGAGCTCCTTACTCATTACCCCCTCCCTCCTCCTGCTTCACACAATTTTGCTACTCTTTTATATCTAAAAATATCATGCTTTCATCTTTATCCTTTTCCATTTTAAAGAATGATATAGGCCTTTTCCATTTTTTCCATTTGGCTTTTTAACCCATTATCTAGTTTTTCAAAAATTAGTTTTACTCCACTCCTGCTCATAAGTTCTTCCCTCTTGATGTCTTTTACTGCTTCTTAAGCATTTTCCTGTAAACTCATTCTGATCCCCATTGCTGGATATTTTACTTCTCCTTCCATCACTGTTAGCCGGTCTTTAACTATTTCCTTCTAATTCTCACCCTTCATTATCACCTGAGAACCTAGGACATTCAAATGTTCTCCTTCTCAGAACATATTCTTGTTTGGTGTCCATCTTCTATTTTGGTTCTCAGTGATCACCAGAATTGGAGCTACACTCTGCCACCAATTGAAAATTGTATTAATATGAAGACAACACGGGATAAATGAGTATTTAATTATTAAACGCTTAAACTTATAATCCTTCAATGATAACTGTTCTTTTATTTCTTCTGCTTCTTCTACTGCTTTTCTCCAGGACAAAGTTGAAATAACAAGTACTACAAGGGATTCTATTTTAACTTATTGAAATTATTGAATTGGATATTAAAAGAAAGCAAACTTGCAACACAAACCTGCATGTAATACATCACGCACACACACACACATTTGAGTCACAGGAAGGATACTTCCCAATAATTAATGATTCCATTTTTCTTTGTAAAACAAATACCTTTTTTGCCCTTATTCCAAGTAGTTACTCTGGTCAGAATTTTGTTGATAATCTTTTCTTTTTTCATGACGTTATTTACATCGTCTATTTTTATCTAATGACTAATAATAAGGATAATTTTAAAGAGCCTGTGGTGCTCAGTTACCAAATAAATGTTAAATTATAATATATATTATAATTCTAATGCATTTCAATTTAATCTAACAATCTAGCTACTTCTAACTACTTAGCTTAGTCAAATGTGTCTTCCATTCTTTGAGGAATCGCCATTTGACCAAGTTCGACTTTTTTGATTTCCTCCAATTTTCTCCATGGTAAGAAGTTATCCTCAACCTATAAAATATATATATATAGGTGTTATATATAGTAATAACATATTTATTAATATTATGTTTTAATTATTTTACTTATAAAAGCTATAGCGACTGAAGTTTAGATATAAAAACATATTGATTATTTTAATTATATAATTATAATATTAATATTATTAATCTTTATAAAACATATTTATTAAAATTATTCAATAAAAATTAAAAAATCATATAGTTATAATTATTATATATACTATATAAAATAATATCAATATATAAAAGTATTAAAATTTATTGTTATAATTTAATAATAAATTAAATAATTATATTAGTATTTAAATTTATTATTTATTTGTGAATCTATTTAATTGAAACTGGATTTTTTTTTATTTTTTTCGTATAAAAACGATAACTCTTAATTTTTAATTTTCATCATCTTTTTATCTCCACTCTCTATTTCTCTTCTCCTCTTTTCTACCTCAACACTCTCTTCTCCACCCCTCCATCTTCTTCAATCTCGTGTTTCTCATGCACACACGCTAACCAACAACTTATTACTTCGCTCTTCATTTCACCCTCCCTACCATCCAACAATCGTCTATATTTCAATCCATCCACCTCCTTGACTATCCACGCTCACACTCACACGCCACCTTCCTTCCTATCCCTCTCCCCTTCCAATCTCTCACCCATGACACTATACACGTGCACCTCAATATTCAAGCACTACAGAATCCTCAATTACCCCACTCTCTCACTATAACATTCTCTTTCTTCGCCTTCTTACCACCATGAACCATTCATGCATCCTTATATCCAACATCTCTCTATATCCTCTCCAACCCTATTTCCTAATTCCTCCTACCTTTTATATCAATAAATTTCTATCCAATACCTGCTTCTTAACCTCACCTTCATTCTCATATATACTCTTGCCATCCTCTTCCTATAGAATGCCTAGTATTCAGCCCCTCACATCGTCAAACAACCATTACATTCACCGATGGTACCAATAAAATTATGTCTTAAACATAGATATCGATACTCTATCAACTGCATCTCCAGTGATAATACTGCACACCTACTATATTGTATCACTGAATACAATATATCTCCTAACACGATAACCTCACGCGAGTCTCAAAGCATTAACATTCTATTTCCTTTCTCCTACTCTGTTAGTCCTGATACTATTACTCACACCATGATTCATCCCTCCATACCCTCTCAACAAACTACCCAATACTCGCATAAACCCTATAAAACCATTCTTAAAAAATCTTCTAACTCTTCCTAATTACATACCAGCCCAACTACGCGATACATCGGTATCCGAACCTGACCTCCCATCTGTACTTTTGCCTCCTCCTCAAAGACTAACACTTTACTCTGTAAACACCTCTAGTTCACATATATAATTCAATTATTAATCCGCCTTTAGTCCGCAATCATTCTCGAGAGACTTTCCTCTCACGCACAATGATACTTCGTAGTCCTCCTCTTTCAAATGATCTGCACTTTCAAATTCGAATTGTCCTACAGAAACAGTTTACACAATGTATGTATCTTATCTCTTTTATTAATTTCATCACATCTCAACTATCTCTCTCTCTATACACTTCTTTGGCACTCTTTTCCACTTTAAAAACTCTATACTATTCTCATTTTTAATAATCTACGTTATATATTAAATTACACACCTCCCTCTCGTTTGTCGAACATAAACACAAACCCTGCTCCTTTACTCTCTATAGCCTTCTTTCATACACATCTCTCTCATTATACTATATCATCACATATCTCTTTCTCCTCTTATACTAACTAACCATATCAATTCTATTTTTTAATTTCTATTCTTTCTATCTATTATACTATGCCTCGTGAATTACCTTTGTTTCTTAACTAACAAACTCATCTACTATATCTTCTCTTCTAAGCTCCTCTACTAAACGTGTGCACTCACATCAAATTTACTCTCAACTCTCTATTACAATATCGCTTCATACACGAAACTCTTAAAATACAATGAACTCAGCTATAAAATTTCCTTCATTCTCTCATCCTACTATCTTCTCCACCAGCATCTTTCCTCTTCGTGTGTAAACACGCTTCTGCCGTCCACCCTCACCTCTCTCTCTGCCCTCCCTAAATCTTCTTGTTCTATCCCCCCCCAATCCCTCCTCGATCCGTTACTATATAGACCTCTCCACTCTCCAATCGAATTCGCCCATACACTTTCCCTACCACACTTTAAAACAGGTTAATACTCGATCTCTTATAAGCTCTGCAACAGTCCTCTTTGGCATCGGCGCCTTGCCCCTTGAGGTTGATCCAAGTTGAGCTGCGAGAGATACATTTCTTATAGTCATACCATTACTCGAGATTCCTAACACCCTCAGAACACCTTTTAAGTTACAACTACACACTTTTCCTCCTCAATCATTTATATGTAATAACCTCACATCGCTCACTAGCCTCCATCCATCTCTATACCTGCTTCTAGTCCTTCAGAGCATTAGTTCTTCGATCTTACTCCACACCATCTCAGCAATTCATTGCGGACTACATAACCTATTCCACATATTTCTTCCTTACTTTGCAATAAGGGCTGTCCTAAATAATGTATCACTTCTTTGTATTTCATATCACTTGCCCCTCCCTCCCCAATTCATCCCCCATCCTCACCTAATATAATAATTTCATATTCTCATCCCCTGAGCACTCAGCTTCCTTCAATTAAATACACCAGAAATAACTTAAATCCCACCTCACATTCATTAACCACTCATTACTCCTCACCCTATCCTCTCCTCCTATCCACTCCCCATCACCTCCCTTAATCCTCTCCCCCAACCCTCCTTCTTCTTCCTTTTTATACTTCTTTCCAGAACATTTTACTCCCCATTCAAAATTTCCTCACTTTCTACACCATCTCATACTTTTTAGCATCTTAACAATTAGCCATACTTCGAGTTCACACTCCGCCACCCTTCTCTGTGCCTTCATACTGCTAACCCTTCTACTATCTCCTCCCTAGCTCTGACCCTCTCTCCTACTTCCCCAACCTAGTTTCAATATGCCCCTTTTTCTACTTCACTATTCTCCACTCCTCTCTCTCTCTCCATTCCACCTTCTCACTCCCTATCCTTCTGCTTGCACCCACCCTCTTTACTCCACATACCCTCTAGCCTCTTCACATACCGGCCTTTAAAATTCTATACTCTCACTACTCCCACTCCCACTACCTCCCAATTCCCGTCCCTCTCACGTTATCTTACTCCATCTATATCTCATCTACCTCTCCTAATACTCCCTCTTACACATCATGTACTCCACCATTCTACACGCTTATAAGACTACTTCCTCTTTCTCTACCACTAACCCAAACTATACTTCACTCTCCTCCCACCCTATACCCTTAGCAAAACTCCCCCATAAATAGTGATCCCGATTCCGCATCCTTCCGTCCTGCCCCTCTAAATACATTTACCTCTATTCTACCTCTATCCTTCCCATCTTACTGACACAATAATCCATCACCCGCACCTCCCCCCTTATCTCACCTCCATGACGTAACTTTATTGATTATTCACTTTTTTTAGTAACCAAGTATTCCCCACTATCATTTTTCGTTTCTTCTAAAACCACACTCACACCGATTTACGATCACAGTTTAGTCATACAATCTCCTTATAACCCGTCACCTCACAATAAGGGTTTACTCATATTATCTCTTTCGCACACCTCACAGGGCCTCCACCTTTTCCCACTTCCTTTGTAATCATTCAAATTCTCCCATACTAGGAAGACTGGACTATAGATTCTCCTTATAACTCATACCCTCTCCGAAACACCGCTCCCAATCACGTTAGTTTTCAAACTCCATTCCAAAATCGTTCATATCGCTCTACACCCCTTCTGCATACACATGCCTTGAAGCACATAAATGCGAGCTATATAAACACCCACAGATAATCACATCCCTCTCGCGGAACATTTCTAATCTAGTACCCAGCATCATGCATATTCACATCTCTCTCTACCTTCAGGAACCCAAACTCTCTTACTCCTTACTTCCACAATATCATTCCTTTTCCTCATTAACTTATTACTCCACTCTCTACTTTCCACTTCGCTCAACCCTACTCCTCTCGTAACTCACTTCTCATACGATAAAATTATACCCTGTGTGTACATCTTCCATAGACATTCACTCTCCCTCCTTATTCTTCAGGCCTGATTAGATGTTCTCTTATGTTACCGCTCCTACAACAACCAACCATTTCTATTCTAATTTTTTTATTTCAAACATTAACCCACTTCCTCCCTCTTCAAATCCGGTAGAGCATAATGTACCTCTTTTCTCATCCATTCACATTCAAATAACACCACTCATCGTAACTACCCACTCTCCTTCCCACTATAGTCTTGTGTCCCGTCTTTCCTATAGTGCACCAGACTGCACGCTATTAGGGAGAATACTAACCCCACGACACAAACGCACTAACACACAACACCTCCTAACAAGGCCACCACCATACCTCTACTTCAGCAACATCGCCACTCATAGTGCCACAATGAAACCTTAAAGACGAGTAGTAATCAACAACATGATCATCACATTATCAACATACCATTGAACTAATGCTATTACAGATAAAACGATTTAAAAACGTTAAAACTAATACAAAAAACACTCGACACACACACAACACACAGACATATAATATAATATAATAATAAAACTTAATAATAACTAGATCGGTACATCATTTTATTAAGATGAATACCGCTATGATAAATTATTTACACGTAATGTATAGAACTCGGTACCGCACTAGATTGAGTTATCGATATCATAGACTTCGATGTTCTTTATCAATAGCTGGATGAAAAATTTCGAGTTGAGTAATACGAATAACATAACTCTTTAACCAAACTTACTCCGGATTCACGGACCGAATAACTCCATTTATTAATCTCCATTTGTACTCCTTTAATCTATCCGATTCTGCCATTCAGACTGATAAAGGTGATGCGGGAGCCATAAAGCTATTCCAGAAATATTGTTAACAAGACTTTTATCTACCAAGGGAACAGTTCAAAATTTGTTAACTTCTTTTTCGCTCCAATTCTCCCGCGATTGATAATTCCATTAGACTTATGTGTGACTTTTTCGAAACTGATTTATATCGCCAAACCGAAGCTCGCACTCCTATGAGCTTCAGGTTAGGTTGGTTATGATTTCGGTATTTATTTTACTGGTATAGTAATAAGATATTTAAGCCCTATATATATCATTTTGATTCTTGGTTTTGTCAACATTGTTGGAAAATTTTGGGTTATATTATTATTATAAGAATCCCGATTTCATGAGTATTTATGTTTCTTATAATTATGTCTTTATGTTTATATTTATTATAACATAAGCTCTAAAGAACTTTTGTTATATTTTATTAATTTTTTCTTTAAATGACACTATATTTTAGTATAAAATTTTGTGTTTGTATTATTATTGTATATTTTTTAAAAAACTATTATATTTTATAATTATTATGTAATAATTTAAAATCTTAGTTATTTTGTTTTTACTATAATAATTACTTAAATTTTTTATATATGTATATAGTTGATCAGTTAAAACTTTTATTATGTTTATTTTTTTACTAAAAAACTATTATTTAATTATATTATAATTTATTATTAGTGTTAAAACTTTTATTTTATTTACTCATATAAATGTTTAGTATCTATTTTATTTTATATATATATATATATTATAAATTAATATATATATATATATAATATATATAATATTATATATATTATATATATATATATATATAAAATATATAATATATATTATATATATTATAATATAATAATATATTTATATATATATAATATAATTATAATATATAATATATATAATATATATATATTATATAATATATATATATTATATATATATATTATATTAATATGTAATAATATATAATATATATATAATATATATATATATATTATATATATATATATATATATATTAATATATATAATATAAAATATAAATATATAAGAGTATATATAATATATATTATATTAAATATTATATATAATATAATATAATTATATATATTATAGATAAAAGATATAATATTAATAAATAATAATTAAATGTATATAATAACGTATAATATATAGTATTGGTGTTTTTTATACATATAACCCAAAAGCTATATAAATATTGATTAGTTAATCCAAGGACTATAAATCAACTCCATCCCAACTAACCTTTAATTCTCTCCTCATTGTCTGCTATACCTACCATCCCAAATGAAATCTTACGATAATCTTATATCCGATCTCATCAGAATGAAAAAAATCACATTCGGTAAATAGCATGCCATCATGTTTCATAGTAGATTAAAAACAATATTACATTTAAAAAATACATTATAGTTCTTTTAATATATGAAAAAATATAAATATATATATGTTATGAGAGTATAAATAAACTACAATTTCATTATGACAAATGAATCTTATTACTTAATTATAAATGTAATTAAATGGATTGTCAATAATTTATAAAGCAATTTCATAACATCTTCAATTAATGTCAGGAAAAGACAATATAAAATACCCAAATAACTATAAATAATAATATATATTAAATATATAAAAATATATATATTAAATATAACCTATAATCAAATAAAATAAATAACTATTAATTATATATAGGATTTATTACTACACCATAACATTAAGTTTTCCTAATACATTATAAAAAACTAACTATAAGCATATCAATGATTTCTTATATAGGTACTAAGAAGTATATAGTGTTAAAACATGAAATAAAAGACCATTAAAAATCAATACCTTTTATCATAGAGATCTTATGAATAAAATCTTCTATAGTCTGAAAGCATTTAAGACAAAGTTAGTCACTAATACTTAACAACAGGAATATAAAGTGTAAGACTAACATGGCATACAAATTAAAACAGTTTAAATTACCTATATAGCACATTTAATTTATTGTCATTAAGTCAAATAATGCGATCGTATACTAGCATGTTAATTTGCAGATTGGAACATTTGAATGAATTTATATAGTTTATAAACATAATTAAATATATGACACATATGGAAAATTTTGAGTGAATATTATTATTTAATATTACTTGTAATCAAAACGAATGATTAGCGAAACAATCATTTAGCTAACAAAGTGATATTTATTTACACATTTAATAATAAGATTTACAATTAGCTATAAATATATACAATGTAGTATAATCATTTGATCGTATCAGACTACCAATATCCATTATAAATTAAAAGACCTTTAATATTACCTAGTAATGGATGATTAAGTTATGCTTATCGTACATAATAAATAGTGCACGTGAGTTCCCAATCATTTCCCTAGAATATATGGTAACTAATAATTGCAGCAAAAAATATCGATTATAATATTTTTCCTTTTATTCTTGCTGGTTCTTAAGTATTACAAGCATTTATAATCTCATTTAGATTCAATATATTAACGTTAATTTTAACATTGATACAGTAATATTTAATGACTAATATTTAGTCACAACTACCTATGTGTTCTAATTATTGTTTACATTTAACATTTAGATCAAAACGCAATATAATTATAGCCTCATAGTTAAGTATATAACAGAAGTTTTATGTTTTTGAACATTATTGACATAGTTTAATTTTTAAAAAAATTATTATCTAATACCATTGCACTTTATAAATATCATAAATTTCCTAATATCACAATCAGGGGAGGGAATAGCTTACAAACAATAGTAACTATGAAGACTCAGTATTTAGTCCGTAAATAGATTTACCCTCCATCTGGATAAAATGAGTGTAAGGAGTTAATCAAAGATCTCATACTCACTCCACTGAACAATAATACTATTATAAATCACTCTACTGATGCTTTAATCAGTCAGATATCATAATAAACTTGGTGAGCAGGTCCAGTTATATTACAAGAGAGCATAATATACAACATAGTTCTACACACAACATATAACGTAAATTTTTTAACCAGACACCAAATCATATCTCAAAGAGCTCCTCCAGAGATCACTACCCTCAATAGCATCTCCATGACTGCCTCGGAGAAGCTCTACAAGCGCTAGCGCGTGAGGCCCGTTATTTCCAAGAAGAAGCATATGTACTCCTATCGCCGATCTTCCTCAACATGCATATCGAATTCTAATATGATGACCAGCTCTCGCTCGCTGTCGGTGTTGTTATAGATCTAGTGATTACTTATATATATCTATTACTAGCCTATAAATTTTAAACGTTAGTTTTCAAAAATAAAATAATAATAACCAAATAATTTTCTTATAAGCATTGGAAGATCAATTAATATTATGCTTATCATGAATTTTTCATTTCGTTGAACACATTGTTGTTCACATTAATAAGATCATACTATTTTTTATTGTCTTCTTTTTTAAAACCAAATGGCTTTCATATTCTATTTGTACAATTCTATACTACCATCCATCATTGACGAAAGTTATATAGATAACAAAAAATCACTGGAGATACTCCTAGATAGATATACTGGCTACTCTTTAAATAAACTTAAGTTTAAAATCATAACGGATAATCCGATAAATACAAAAAAACCAATATCAACGTTCCGGCATTTACCAGCGAACATTTCTCAGTTTCCACCAATATTGTATTTTTCGTTTGGAGTCTATTTAACGATCTGATGTGGTGATTTCATGTTCAACTAATTTAATATCAGTAATTTTAGTAAAAACGGTCTCCATTTTGGTATCAATATTGACATAAATCACAAACATAAGATGCTCAATAAACAAAAATTGGGTTCAGAAATATTAAATGATCCTAGAACTTCACACGAGATATAATGTCAGCAATGGTTCAGTTAGTATCTATATCGTCTTTTATATACAATATAATGAATAAATATGTCTTAACTCCAATAACATTAGACGCAACGAAATATGACATTAGCTAAGAGAGTACAATACAATATAACATACGACGAGAATCCCTAATATACACTACCATTATGTAACTAGTCTTGGCAGATAGAATAACATGACGATAAACATGAACTATTTTCACAAAAAGTATCCAGCCCTCAGAATGCGCCTCTTTATACAGACAAGAGAGGAGAGCTATCCTAACACGTAATTTCAACAATGAATGAACCCTCAAATATCGAACACTTTTTACAAGGGTTTCACATGTATAACTGGATCTTTTATAATACAGGATAATCAAATGTATAATAATGTAAAAATGGGTTACAAGTAACCTATTTTAACGTTCAATAGAGGTAGGTTATAAATCATTTAAATAATATTATAGCATTCGATTGAGACCCTGTACTATAGCATCATTAACATGACTCAAACGTAAGTAATAATATTGACTTTAAACGTATCAAAATTTTTACTATATCGCCCTTGCCATATTTAACAAAAATTCATTTTAACCATACCTATGTATAAATATCATTAAATATCATAATCCCAACGTATTATATTTATAAATATTGCAAACATAACAAAGTTGTTAACCAAAACTTATATGATGACAAATAGCAAAATTTTTTTACTGAGATATTGATCATATACATATTAAAAAATAAAGTTCTATTGTAAATTAATTAATATCCATCAGTACAGCTGCAAATAGTGTGTTTAACATGAGATTTATATAAAGAGCGGGCTAGATATCAGTAAATCAGTAATCAAACCACCCCTCCATGGCAGTCCCCTATTCACCAGTGATGTATTGATCTATCGACTATTTGATTCAAGTCATATTTCGAGTATCATTTGTGGATAAACATAACATAAAACTAAGTTCTTATATTGGTGGACTGTATTCACATATGAATATTAATGCATTACATTGCACATAATACAAAGTTATATTTTAAGCTTAATACATAAATTAATTTAAATATGCTAACAATTATATTACGTATGATACATGATTATCTAATAAGGAAATTATAATGTACATAATTGTGACAAATCATTACTTCATTAAACATTACCCCGCGTGTTATATAGAATTATAATCCTGATAGACTAATATTAAACCTGTAATATAATATCCTTAATCTTAGGCAGAGTAAAATTGTAAGATAGTAGAAAATACAGCTTGTACAATATTTATAAACTATTCTGATTATGATAGTATCTCTAACTTTATCTACCGCATATTACTATAATACAACATTGATAAAGTCACCGCATTTTATATCTAACAAAATCCCTTTTTACAATTAGTGACCTTATTTAAATCTTGATTAATAAAACTAGCATCTTGAACTGGATAATTGAGACACGGCAATCTTTTACATCAATAAGTGTCAAGCGTTTTCGAGTACAAATCAGATGTCATAGTATGAGACTAAAGTAATAAACATAGTAACATTAGCAAAAGAATATTTTTTGGTGTGGTAAGGGAGCGCAGAATTTTGCTCGTAACTAGGGGCTGGGGTGTGGAGT
>JABUQX010037391.1:62500-70000 GCA_015478945.1 Trachelipus rathkii | reverse complement strand
CCCTCTTTCACAAGGACTGAAATTTGTAAATTATCTGTTGCTCCTTGAGATCTGTCTCCAGTTTTTGACCGATGCAGGTTATCCGTGGTGTAATTCCTTTGGAAGGTGAGTGAGATGTCATGCCAATTTTGCCACTGGACTTATCAAGTTAACATAATCCAAAATCCTCATTCTTCAGTAGGTTTATTTGCTGAAAAGCCACCATTCGTCACTATCAGTGCTGTTGCCAGGGTTGAGATTAGGCGACTTCCACTTCTGTCTCTTTTTTTTTTTTTTTTTTTTTTTTTTTTCAAGCGAGCAAACCCTCGGTTATGCTATTTTAATTGCATTCTAGAAGTGGTTCACCGTCGGGGGATGCCATTCTTGTGGGGTTCAGCTAGCTTAAGGGATTCCTTATTAAGGACCTTTTATTTATTTTTTTTTTTTACGTTGTCACCGGCCTCTCACGGGCAGAAACCCATTCAAGGAGTGGTGTTGCAATGCTTCAAAAATCCAATCTAACGCAAATTGACGCAAGTATGCAGCACAAGACGCAGGGAGCTTTAAAGTGAGGGAAATTAAAATGAGTAGGGGAAACACAAAGATGGAAGAGAATTCCACAGAACAGAGGTGGCAGGAAAGAAGAAAGCACCGCAACGAACTAGTCTGGAGGTACTAACATCAACACAAAACTCATGTGGCGACACAGCAACCCCTTGTGCTACGAGGGCGTTCGTAAAGGCTTGGTGGTACGCGAGGGGATAGTTCCCTCGAGCACTTGCCTCTACAGTTCCTATAGAAAAGGGATAAAGCACCAAAACATTCTTGCCTCAAATTTTATCAATTTTAATAATTTTTTTTCTCTTTTTAAAATTTATAAAAGGGTCAAGTGAACTAGAATATACAGGCAGAATAGTTTATAAGTCTTTTGGCCTTTGACTCGACCCTATCCAAAAAGCCGGATGAAACAGAGCCCCCGCCCCCCACAGATATGATAGCAGGATCCATACAAGGGCGGATGAGGACCCTGGTATAGGTGGAGTAACTGCGAAGAGGAAAAAAAAGTCTCGCCGTCTTAAAACAGAACTTCCAGTTTCTTTTGAGGCCGCCCTATCAACCGCTGTAATGATGAGGTTTCAAAAAAAAAAATTTTGTTTTAATGTTAAGGCCAAGGATGTTTATATGTCAACAGGAGAGACGAGAGAAACCGTCGAAAGAGAAAGAAAAGTTAAGTGTCTTAGAGAGAGAGCTTTGTAGAAATTTTAGTTTATTTTAAATGAAAAGAATTAAATTTCACAAGCTTGAGGACGACCCAACCCTGAATTTCTATCCAGATCAAGCGAGAATAGAATCGGAAAAGATTAAGACGAGATGCAATTCTAGAAGTAAAAGAGGGGTGAGACAGAATGATTATGGGTTAAGAAGAATTGGTCAAGGCTGCGACATATGCAGTGGATAGAGTTAAGATGTGCAGGTGAGAAGATCATTTGATGAAAAGCAGGAATAAAGTAGGGGATATAACAGAACACTGAGGAACACCATTATTACGAAAAAAGAAGTCGCCCATCAACAACAGCCAACATATGAGGCGATTTGAAAGGAAAGCTTAGACATTAAGTAAGCAAGAGAAAAAGGAAAACCCAAAGGAGGGAGCTTGTGAGAGCAGTGACGCGTGCCATACCCGGTCAAATGCCTTTTGGATATGTCAAAGCGCCACCAACCACAAGTCTTCCCGTAGTCCTAGGGCGGGAAAACCATAACTGTTAATAGGAAAGTATATCGCAGTAGATCTCGAGCGCCGAAGCCTACTGCGTAATCAGAAAAGAAGGGAAGAGATTCCAGAATGATCTAAGAAGTGAGAGGTGAGAAGGGTTTCAAAATGATCTTAGAAAGAATAACAAGTGAGAGCTATAGAAGGCGATAGTGGTAGAAGGATCAGAGCAGCATCATTTTTTCGAATAGGTTGGAACATATGGCGTCTTCCCAAAACACTGACGGAAAGTGTCTAGTATTGGAAGCATAGAGGATATAGCTAGAACGAGGTGGTGGGGTCAGCACGGATAGCACACTTCCTCTCAAAACTCGCGAGAGGAATTGCTCATCGGCACCCGGCCTTCCTCTAAACGTTCATAGATTTCAGGAGTCTTGCCACCGGGATCAAAATGAAATGACAGTGTAAAGAGCATAGGGACACCTGTGAGAGGAGAATGGCAGAGGAAGAGGAATTACCAAAGAATCGTCAGGATTGAATTAGAGGGAAAATAGGAGCCATAATAGTGGCATTGGCCTTTTCAGTTGAGTATTAACAACAGAATCACAGAGCGAATAAGAGGAGGAACGGCAGGATTTACAGAAGTTTGTTAGAGATGTTTTTTGGGCAAGAGGCCAGAGAAATTTTGTCAAGTAGGAGAACCAAGGAGGGTCAGCGCATTTTCGCTTATTGAAAGTCCGCTTTGCTCGTCGAAGAGTATCCCTGCAACGATTCTAGCTGAATGAAAAATTGGCAAGAGTGATTAGAAGAACGAAGGAATTTTTTCGCACACCCAATAAAGCATTGTCTTCTAGCCTGAATGGCAGTGAAAGCACGATCGAACCATGGATTTTGTAGGCAGAAAAGATTGTCCAAGAAGAAAGAATGAAACCCTGCTCTCCCATTAAACAATTTACAGTTCCCACTTTATCGGCAGAATCTGAAGCGTCTTAAGAGTCAAACACTCACTTCAATTATAGTTAGCGTAGAAGCCACGCAATACCCCAATCGGCCTGATCAAAGTTCGCCAGAAAAACGCATAGGGCAGGATGGAGATGTTGGAGAGAAATTATTAAAATTAAGGTGATATAAGGTGGTGGTCAGATTTACCGATAGAGGCGAAGTGTTGTGTATTTATAGAGAGAAAGGACTAGTGGTGAAACATGATACGTCAAGTGTGTTCAAGAATCGGTTGGACGATCTGGAATGTGTGTTGGTTCTTTTTAACTAGTTGCTCCAGATCGTTGAGGAATACTGAATTTATTCGCTTCCTCCACTAAATCAGGACGAGAGGACCAACAATTTCAGAGTTTTGTACTATTGAAATATCCCTAAATATTGAGGACCTCAGTAATTTTTATGAGAAAGATTTCTTATAAACAGTTTCGTGAGAAGATAGCTTAAGAGCTAATCAAAAAAGGCCATGAAGATCTGTTCTGTTAGGGGAGAACAGCAGCAGAAGCATTTAAGAATATTGTAGTAGAAGGAAGAATATAGATTTATAGCCACAGAACATCGAAGTTAGGAGTTCGAGATTCTCGAGATGTGTTATAGGAATGTTTTTATGTTACATTAGGCACATTACTCACCTTCAAACGGAAAATTATATAAATAAGTTATTATTGCGATATATTAAACGAGTTGAAAGATGAATTCTTAGCCATCTGGGTTTCAGACAAGAGCATAAAATTGGGTTTAGAGTTAGAGAGGTAGTATTCCATGGATGTAGAGTTAGAGTGCAAGCCATGATGTTGGTAAAGTCAATATAAAAGAAAGCCACGCCTGTGCATATCTGCTATCATACACGCACAAGCACACGCACACGCACATGCACACGCAATCAAAAAAAAAAACAGACAGAAAACAAATATGACAAAAACAAAGAGTAGAAATGTAGAAAATTTATTCGTTACGCTAACCTAAATTTTTAAAACATAAAACCATATTTACAGGCAAATATCTAAAATATGAATAATCTCAGAAAGTTAAAAACACTCACGCACTGACACGCTTCTCTCACGAAATTGCGTACATAAAAAAAGGAAATACTTATGATCATATGAAATAGCAAAATCTGTAAAATTATAATAATGGCTGTCTAAATTAGGTAAATTTACGCTAAAGATCCAAGTTGGGTATGGAAACGTTAAAAATTTAAGTAAAAAGAAATCACGGAAAAAAATAACCATTAACTTCGGTATCTAGCTTATTCTATCATCAAAAAGATTTATTATTGAATTAAAAGTTTTCTTCATAATTTTTCACCCAAAAAGTAAGTAGTATCGGCTAAGTTATCGGCCATTTAACCATACGGATTACCATCAAAATGGCCCGATTACTACCATACTATACCGAATACTATCGTACATCCCTAACCTACTATATATATAATAATTATATTAAAAAATTATATATATATATCTATAATATATAATATATAAATATATACTATATATATATATATAATATTATATACTATAATATATATATATATATATATATATATAATATATATATAAGATATATATAATTTAAGTTATAAAAAAGAAAATGTTAAAAGAAAGTTAAAAGAAAATGGGCCGAAAACAGAACATCAGCACCTTCACCAAATAAATAAAAAATCTACAACTAAAAAGACACTCGAAGAAAAGAGGCTCATTAAGTACTCTATTCCTTTTTTTATATATAACTTTTTTTATTTTTTAAGAAAATTAATGCTGAGCGAAGGAAATATAATAATTAATAATAATAATATAATAATATAATAATAATTAATAATAATAAATAATAATAATAATAATAATAATAATAATTGAATAATAATAATAATAATAATAATAATAATAATAATAGTAATAATAATAGAAATTCTATATCAGTTCTACTTTTAGCTTCCAATCCACGAAATATTTTCTTCTAATTTCCATTTAATTTTCTTAATACTATTCTAGAAAATAATTTACAACAAAGAAAGTATGAGCATAGTATTTATATTATATTATATATATTATTTATTAATATATATATATATAAATATAGACACAAAGTTTAAATAGATTATTATAAATGAAATGCATTTTTATATAAAGTTATAAATGGCAAATAGAGATAATAATATATATATATATTATATATTAATTAATATATATATATATATATATATATATATATATATATATATTATATATATATATATATATAATAGTATATATATTATAATATATATATATTATAGAAATATGAAGCTATATATATATATATATGCTTCTACTTTCTTTGTAAATTATTTTTTAGAATAGTATTAAGAAAATTAAATGGAAATTAAAAAATATTTCGTTAATTGAAAGCTAAAAGTAAAACAATAATAATAATAATAATAATAATAATAATAATAATAATAATAATAATAATAATAATAATAATAATAATAATAATAATAATAATAATAATAATAATAATAAAAAAATAAATAAATAAATAAAAAAATAAATAAATTATGGATTATTTTGTAGTGATGCAACAAATAAATTTGCAGGTCAAGCAAGACTTAACTACAGAGAGTATCAAGGGGTTCTTGTTTCTTGAAGTCTGTGCAATGATGCGTGAGGCGTTAAGCTTTTCTGCGACAAACTTCAATTGACTCTCCCACCCTAAAAATGGGTGAGGTCATGGATGCAAAAGGGGTTTCAAAAGAACTGAATACCCCTAAAAGATGGAGGGTAAAGATGTAAGGGATTTATGTTATAAGTCTTTCTCTTAATTTGTCTATACAAACTGCTTTTTCAATGTTCGTTAAGGTGAATTATCTCAAATTCACCTTCAAAATATATATATATATATTATATTATATATATATATATATATATTAATATTATTATAATATATATATTATATATAATACTATAATATATATATTATAATATATATATATAATATATATATATATTATATATATATATATATAATCCTTGAGATGGAGAGTAAATCTCCTTTGAGGTATTGGAGAGTAAAATTCTCTTTTTGACTCATTCATTTCCATTATGGGGGCTGGCGTTTGAGTACTCAGCAATTATGGAGGAGAAGAGCCTGGCGGCTTTATGAGCTAGACTTGAAAACGTTCTTTTTTGGGAAACGTTGTATGGCTAGTAGCGATAAGGGCGACCGTGATTACAATAAGTATACACAGCAAAACGCGTGGACCGTCCAGTGTTCAAATCCCGCTGCCATGGAGTGTAAAATCTCATTATTATGGAGAGTAAAATCTCATTATTATGGGTCAAAGGAGATTTTACTCTCCATCAGCGGGATTTCGAACACTGGGGACTCCGTCGTAGCTGATGGTTAACCAGTACGGCGCGCTCTAATCTACTAGGCCATTTCAACGTTCCCAAAAAACCGAAACGTTCTTCAATCTACTTATAAACCCCCTGTCTTCTCCTTCCATAAAATTTTGCTGTAGTACTCAAAGGCCAGCCCCATAATCTCAAAGGCCAGCAATAACTCAAAGGCCAGTCCCCATAGCTCAAAGGCTATCCCCATATGGGCGTATGCAGGGGGGGGCACTTGCCCCCATAAATCTTGAGAAATAAAATTATAAATAAACCTTATATGTTTCCAGACGACGTTTTTTTAATGGCCTTATTTAGTAGGAAAAACTGAAAAGATTACATCAATCGAAAAGAAAAATGAAGTAGTAAATACTAATTACTAACGTATTATAAACACATTTTTTCTAAAGAGTTTTAATGTTTTCGTTTTCATATTGGCTTGAAGTCAGCTAGCTTTGTGCTTTTTATACAGCTAGCTTTCTTCTGACAGTATTCTCCGCTAGAACTCTCAGTATGTCGAAAGCATTTTGGGGCTGCCAAAGCTGCTAAATCAATCACGGAAGGCGTACCCCTTGATATTCAGCTGCAGACAACACATCAAAAAGCAAATTGCAGAAAAATGGAGATAATTTACAGCAATATTGAAGACCATAATTTTCTGCGAAACCCATGACTTACCTTTAAGGTAAAGACCTGCATGAGATAATTTTTGAAGACCTGATTAAATTTCGTATAGAAAGTGGTGATGCGGAATTGAAAGAACATATTTAAAGACAAGAATACCGTCTGAACGTCTCGATGATTCCAAAATCCAACTTATCAATCTGGGGTTGGAATTATCAAAAAAAAACATGGACTGTTCGCAGATTGCCAAAAAAATTTTTGAATTCTTCTCCATTATTGGCTGATGAAACTGCGGATTTGTAGGCAATTAATGAACAATTATCTATAGGATTAAGGTTTTTCAATCTTGGAAAAAATGTCTGTTCGAGAAGAATTTCTGGGGTTTGAAGTTCTTTAAGGGATGGATGGTTTAAGAGATGGATGGTAAACCATTGCCAAAACGATTGATTTGTTTTTGAAAAAAGATAGGTTTGGATCCGAGTCTATGCTTTGTTGGTCAGGGGTACGACGGTTTGCGCAGCAATGGCAGGGAAAGAACGTAGAGTTCAAAAGAAACTTCGGGAAAAATATAAATAAAGATTATATTTTCACTATGTAAGCCATCGGCTTAATTTGGTCATTAATGACCTAAACATTATTCCGGAAATTCGAAATACTATTGCCACAATAAAAGACAACTTTTTCTTAGACTCCACCCTAAGAAGAAAATACATTCCCAACTTGCCTAAACTTTGTGAAACCCATTGGACTCAAAAATATCATAATATTGCTATTTTTCACACAAATATGATAAAAATTGATGAAGGATTAGAAAAATTG